>MU224676.1:1038507-1066550 GCA_018584345.1 Thuja plicata | reverse complement strand
TGTTTCCAGAGAGAAGACTGGCAGGAACCCGTCTCTTTTATGTGACACCAATGAATGCTTGACATTGGACATATATCTACTGTCTTCAAGTTCAGTTCATTCCTGCAATCTTCTATCTGAATGCCGCAGGCATTAACTTCATGAGTTGGGAGATGGAAACTCATCGAGCATTGAGCAAGAGGCATTACTTTCTATCGGGCAATCTGATGATGTTCTCATGCTTTTTTCATCCATTTGTGTATGTGTATGACTTAGAGTCTTTCAGTTGAATTATCATGGCTTGGAGCTTGAGCTTCCCATCATTTAAGCTAATGATCCCGAATAATTACTAGAGCAGAGTTATCTTTATTTAAAATAAAGACTTCTTCTTTATATATATATGTGCAGAGACCATGATCTCACCTTTGGAACATATCGGGGAATCCCACTAAACGTACCCCATAAATGTTTCTTCTTGGGAAGATGCTCGTTTTTTATGACTATTGGTTGGATGTTTCCATAATCCTGTTCTTCTCTCAACTAAAGGAAGAAAGTCCAATCATTGACATTTGTGATTATTTGAATTTGAGATTTAAACATTGAACCGATCATTCATGTCTTTGAGCCCACAAAATAATGTTCTAAACTGAATCCACACTTGTTTCATCCTTTGAATCATCAAACTTTTGAATCTGCATCTATAGTCGTGTCTTTGATATAAGAACATATCATCAAAACTGTGATGTCAACTTGAACTCTGAGCTGAACCCTTGAATCTACAACTCCGAGTTTCTGAACCTCTGAACCTGTGATTGAACCTGAACCTCTGAACCAACGGACCTTTTTATGTGACTGAACGACTTCGAATCTCTTTGAACCTTGGTTCAAAATAGTTCAAAGAGATTCAAGACCCCAAACATGAAAGTTTAAAAATTGGGGTGTATATGGGTACCAACAGATCCCTAATTAGGAGACAATGCATTCCTTAGGATTGATCCCATAAGTTTTAAATAAGCACAAAAGACTTTTTTAATCTGTCCTTGAGAGGAAAATTTTTAATTTCCCCTAAGCGCATAGTTTTCAAAGCTGTCTCACGCATGAAATTTGAATGGTAAAATTAAATAGCATAAAAAAAATTTCTAGACCATCAATTATCCTTCCTTATCCTCCAATTCTTATTCCATGGATCAGCTATCATCACACAACTTTCTAGCCTATTGGATTCTTGGTTTCTCTTTGTTCTTTCCATGCTCTCATAACTATGATAGTGGGTTAGATTATGGAGTTTCATCTTTGATGATGGCATTTAACTTTCTATGTGGTTTCTTATGCTCTTGCAATAGCTTTTCTGAACATGATATTAGTGGTTGATACATTTCTCAATCGAGGCCTCTTCCACTTGTTGATTTGGAGTGTTTTTAAAATACTAACACCTCATATTTGTTGGTGTCTATGTCTTTTGTTTATTTTAATTTTAATTCTTTTGTGCATAGATGTTTGAGTTGAGATCCTCTCTCTCTCTCTCTCTCTCTCTCTGTGTGTGTGTGTGTGTGTGTGTGTGTCTCTCTCTCTCTCTACCAAAAGCATGAGCTTTCCTGATACTCCTATTAAAGTGGATGCTAAATGTACCATCCTAAATATTAAGATGATAATTAGTGTATAATTTAAGGACTATTTTGCACCCACCATAGTTTGTTTTTTTATAGGAAAACCACATATGTGTTAGTATTCAGAAGCACATAGAGGAGGGGGGGGGGTGTATTAGTGTAGACAATTACTTAATATTTTTCATCACCGATCTAACAACGTTAATCAACAACTTCCAAACAACGAAACATATAATTGATGATATCAAATAGGAGTAAATAACATCAATAATCCACATAAGCATCACACATAACACATAGAGTCTTCATGTGGTAACCCTTGTAAGAGGGAGAAAGCCATGGTGGGGATGACACCCACATATTCACTTCACTATAGTATAAAGTGTTTTCCCTGTTAGGAGCTACATTAACCTATCAAGGGTTCACCTTGTTAAAAGTGATTATTACCTTTTTAGAAGTAAAAAAATGACCTTCTAGAGTCTACCTTGCTAGATGATTTAAAAAATCCAATAAATAAGTTACCTTGTTAAATGATTTACAATAGGAACCTATTAAATTTTACTCTGTTAAGGGACTTAGCATTCCAACCTAGAAGGTTGGCCTAGAGTAAATAACTTGGTCTTTTGATCTGTAGAATGACATTGTTTGCCTATCAGATCCACTCTACTCTTTTCTTTCTAATGCTGTAGTAATCTCTACTTCTTCAATTTTAGATCATTGCACTTGAAAATATGATCTCATCCATAAATAAAATGATTTAGATTACCTTATATAGTGTTTTAATTAAGTCACTTAAGACATAGAAACTTTCCATTATAGCTGGCACAAAGTATTGACCAACCACCTCGGGATCTGTTAGGGTTTTTTTCTTGCTGAACCTTCAACAAATGCTTGAAATATTTGATTGACTCTATGACTCCCAATATCTTAAAATAATGACTCAAGGAAGAGAAAACTCTAATTGATGAGGATTTATGATAATTTCTGGGGAAACTATCATCACCTCCTTCTTTTTTAGGTTCCACAACACCCAGGCAGGTATTAACTTTATAAAATTGTTGTATTACAATATTAGTCAATGTGGATACTAGTTTGCTTCCTATTTACTGTATTGTCTTATAAATTACTCTGCATAAGACAAAAAACAACTTGACATAGAGCTTAACCATGAAAACTATTGAAATGATAACAGCAAATAGTAGTGTTTTAAGGACATTCATCCTTCTTCCTTTTATATTTCTCAGAACTTAGGAGGGACAACCTATTTTAATCCTCTCTTAAAGGGATTAGTAAAATGAATTGTATATCTTGATACAATTACTTAGATTTATATGTTTTAAATGCAAAAGTGAAAGATTTGTGTATTTTAAATTGTTTGGATGATGATAAACCACTTGACAAATTCTAGACCAGTGCCTATCCTTGGGCTATAGATTCAATGATGCAAATCCATAGAAAAAGAAAATAAAGATACTATAGATTTCCTTACAACATATATGAAACTCGAGTAAGATTCCTTACAAATAACCCTATCACTCCAACACTACTGTATCAAATCCTCAAGTATTGTTATACCCTCTGAAACTACTCACAAAACTTAGTTCTTCCCTTGAAAGAAACTTGTAAGTAATTAGATAGCACCTTGTAACCAATATGCTTAAAATTCCTTACAGATTAAACATAAAAGAGCATACACAATAAGTGTAGAGACAACAACAATATAGAAGAGAAGTTGCACTGCATTTTATTTATATTCCTGCTTCATACATATAGAGGCTAAAGCTCAAGAATTCAGACAAAATTCTGTAGTCTGGCTTATAATTATATTTCATCATCTGCTTCAAAGGTTACAATAAGATCTATTTATAGTTTCAAACCATCTTGGAATCCTTAAGATAAGGATGCAACAAGATTCAGATGGTTTAAGAAACCTAACCCTAAAAACTTAGAAAAATACAAAAGACAAGAAAGCTCCAAGCTGTAGGAGGAAAAATTTGAAGAATAAAATCTGATTTTGTGCTTTTTCCTTTTGTGGATGTCGGCACCTTTGTCTGCAGGTATTCATGATAGTATCTGATAGTTGTAGCAAGATCTAGTGACCGCCAATATAGGCTAACTTACACTAATCTTTTCAAGATTACTGACCTTCCTGTGCTCATAGATCAGGTGCTAGGTGTCCTTTATTTGTCATCCATAACATCCAAATCAATTGTGAAATTCTTCTTCCTCTTGGAATTTGTCATAATATCCCATGCTGTCACATCCTCTTCCTTAGGCCACTAAAAGTTTTGAATATTCTCTAATTGTGTCTTCTGTCTTTCCCACCTAGCATCTAATGGTTGTTGCCTGATAACTTAAATTTAAACTTAACTCTCTTTAGATCATGTGACTTTGTGACAACACCTTTACTTAAACTCATATCTAACCTTTAGTTTATCTAGCGACCTGGTGACCATCTAATCTCCATGTCGCTTGATAAGTTCTGAACCATAGTTACAATCAAGAGACATCCTGACTACCGTTAGATTAACTTTCTGATCCACGGTTTTCGCGTAACCTCCAAATCTTTTTCTTAACTCACTTTTTATCATGAGGCTTGGTGACAACACTATTTTATTTAACATATGAACTCAACTCATAACCATGAGTTATATTAAGAGATAACGCGATTGAGCAGTCTCAAAGTTGCCAAATGAAATAACTAATTCTACTTTTATCAAGAGACAAAGCGACTATCGTTGGATTGTTTTTTGACATCAACGGTCAACATTAAGTCTCATAACCTTTTCAGTATATTCTTTTTCATCATGAGACCAGGTGAATGAAGCCTTCCGCTAAGTCTCAAGACCATAAAGAATATTCATTTCTTCTAACGAGACTTAACGACTGGGAAATAAACACATGTAAATAAGCTTGGCCTTAAGTTATGAAAAAGTAACACAGAAATAGAACCAGGTTGGAAAACTTAGGGAATTTCGGCAATTTCAAACCAAATTTACTCCAAGGCTTAGGGTTTTTGACATCTTGATCCAGGTTTTGAGATAAAACATCATTAGCAGAGATATGTAAATGGTTTCAAATATGAACTTTCACTTTCTGGGCATAAAAATGACAGTCACTTCTAGAGTTTTTAGGGAAAACTCTAAAACAGGAAATACAACCAATAGTGGCTCTATCTAAGGATGGATAAACACAAGTTTATGACAAGAATCTCAGAATATTTGGTTGCAAACCTCTTCAAAAAATGAAGGCAACACTGAGTAACCTACTGCTTGAAAGGAAACACACAACAAAAGGGGAAACCTACCTATATACAATGTGATACAGACCTACTATGCATAAACTTTCATTTTTAGTTGAAGAAAGGCTTCAAAAATTGCCCATGCACTGGAAATTCATACTCTTCATCATCCATTTTCTTTAGAATATAGGAATCTTTGCCAAAATTCTGAGAAATAATAAAAGGGCCAAGCCATAAGGATTCAAACTTTTTATGCTTACCTTTGTCTTCTGATATTACATTCCATTGGAGCACTAGGTCACCAGGTTGGAATTTTTTGCAAATTTCCCTTTTTTCAAATAGATACTTCATTTTTTATTGCAATTTTATGTTTTCTTTTTGTCCTTCTTTTCTAATCTCATCAAGTTCAGGAAGCTATAATATTCTATCTTTCATTGGATCTAAGACTTCTAATTCTTCTTCTTGTATGAACTTGTATATAGGTACCAGATGATTTACAGGCATACTATCATGTAGACCATATACTAGCTCAAATGGTGACCTACCAGTGGCCTTCTTAACTATTATTCTGTCAGCCCATAGGGCTAATCTCAACTTCGAATGCCAGGCTCTCTTGTTCTTTTCTAAGGTTTTCTTTAAAAATTTTAGAATACTTTTGTTACTGGTTTCTGCCTGGCCATTTTCCTGAGGATGATATGGGGATGAATAATACATTACAATCCCATATTCATTGCAAAATTATTTGATCTCATCAGATCTGAAACACATGGCATTATCCATGACTAGTTTGGCTGGGACACCAAATCTGGTTAAAATATTCTCCATCAAAAACTCAGTAACTATCTTACTTTTTTATTTTTTAGTGGGGATAGATTCTATCCACTTAGTAAAATAATCAGTAGCCACTAATAGCCAACTATGTCCTCCACTAGAATTTTCTAAAAATTCTCCAATAAAGTTAATACCCCACATGGAAAAAGGTGCCTCAACACTTAGAGGATTTAACAATAGGGCACCTAAGAACTTTAACTTGTTTGAGATTCTTTTCCAAGGCTCACACTTCTGGACAAATGCATGGGTATATCTGAAAACACTGGGCCAATAATACCCTGCCCTTAAAATCTTATGAGCAGTAGTTTTTGCAGAAAAATGCCCACCACATATCCTAGCATGCATTTCATTTAATATTTTCTGAGCTTGATCTTTATCTAAACATAACAGTAGCACACCATTTTTATCCTTCCAATATAGGTCTCCTTGACTCAAGGTGTACTTATGAGTTTGCAGCTTCAGACTCCTCTTTTGATTTTCTGACATATTTTCAGGACATTTGGTATTCTTTAAAAAGTATACAATATCATTATAAAATAGTTGTCTTTCTATACTTGTGACTGTCTAATCCTGCGTCTCTGTATCATTTATTTGTACCAAATCTAATTTATCTTTTGTCATGAGTTTTTCCAAATCTTGGCCTCTTACTAACTTTGTAATGTGGATTTCAAGATTAAATTCTTGTATTCTGTTTATCCACTTACACCTCTTACCAATGACTTCTGACTGAGTAAGGATATCTTTTACTGCTAAATGAGGAACATATGCTTGCACTTTAGCAGAGACCAAATATGGTCTAAAATATTTTACTACTTTTACTTAAGTATATGCTTGCTTCTCCATCATCTCATAATTCATCTCTGTAGCTTGAAGATATTTACTATAAAAAGCTATTGGATGCTCAAATCCTTGTTCATCTTTTTGTAGTAAAACAACAACAATTGTATGATAAGATGCAAATGAAAATAAAGAAAAGGGCTTACTATAATCAGGTGATTTTAGAACATGAGCCTCTTGCACTGCCTTCTTTATTTTCTCGAATGCTACTGGAGCTTCTTCATTCCAGTTAAATTTTGCATCTTTTTTCAGCAACTTTATGATAGGTTTAACAATTTTTGCAAAGTTTTCTATAAACCTTCTGACAAAAATTATCTTTCCTAAGAAAGATTGAACACCCTTTAAATATTTTGGAGCAATAACCTTCTGGATTGCTTCTATTCTTTCAGGGTCTATTCTCACTCCATTTTTAGACATTATCTATCCCAACAACTTTCCGTCTTGTACTGCAAAGTGACACTTTTTAAGATTCAATGAAACACCATATTCCAAAGCTTTACTGAAAACTTTACCTAGGTGCTCACAATGATCCTCAGCTTTCTTAGAGTATGCAGTTAGATCATCTTTATAAACAACCATGAATAAGTCAATAAATTGTTTAAAAGAAATATCCATGGCCCTTTGAAAGTTGCTCCTGCAATTATCAATCCAAATGACATTCTGATATAGACATAAGTTCCCCAAGGAGTGGTACATGCAGTCTTGTACTACTCTAATTCTTTTACTAAAACTTGGTTGTAGCCTGAGAAACCATCCATCATTGATAATAGCTCACAACCAGTCACTTTATGTAACATTGCCTCTATATTAGGTAAGGAATAGTTATCTTTTAATGAGGCAATATTCAAATTCCTAAAATCCACACATAACCTGATGTCCCCATTCTTTTTCATGACTGGTACTAATTTTGAAACCCATGTTGAGTGTCTGATGGGCTGGATGATCCCAACATATTTTAAATTTCTCAATTCTTGCTGCATCTTAGGGGCCAGTAAAGGATTAATAGGCCTCTATTTTTTCCTAAATGGTTTCACTTCTGATTTTAGTGGGGTCTCATGTTGGAAAATATCTTCCCTATAAGCCTTTAGGTCTTCATATGACCATGAAAAAATATGGTTATATTTTCTCAAAAGTTTAATTAAATTTTTTCTTATATGGGAATCTAAACCTTTTCCAATATAAACAACTCAAGGACTAGTTTCTGGTCCTAAGTTGATTTCTTCCAAATCCTCAACCTTAGAATTTCTTATTTTTGTTCAATGCTCATTTTGAATACCGAACAATGCTTCAAGTTCAACCAGTCCCTTAGGAATCTGATTGGAACTTAATTGGACAACCTCATTTCCTAAGACATAGTCTTTACCATCATTATTTTCAATTAAGGTATTGCAATCTATGTATTGATTCTTATAATGGTCCATACACTAAATGAATCTTAGAATATCTTGGTCATCCTAAAAACTTTCCAATTGTATATATTATCTGGAACAACTGGTCTTGTCTTAACTTCAAGTATTGATACCCCATGTAAGGTCTGATCATCAGTTTTTAGAGCAACATTTGCTAAGAAATCTGCCATTATATTCTTAGACCTTTCTATCCAACTTATATCAAAGGCATAAAAAATTTCAATTTGATCCCAAATAACATATTTATGTACATTTTTAATCTATCATTTTTCACTGCATATTTGGATCTTATTTGGGCTACCACTAATTTAGAATCACCATAAACCTTTAAACATTTCATTCCATGTTTAATGGCAATTTCTAACCCTAAAGATAAAGCCTCATACTCTTCTATATTATTAGTACATTGAAAGGCTAGCAAAAAATAATATTTGAAAGTTGTACCTGATGGAGATACAAGTAATACACCAGCTCCTAATCCTTCTTTTGAGCAAGCTCCATCAAAATACATCTTCCACAATCCATCATCTTGTATACTCAATTATTTAGTTAGAGGATCTGTACTTTTACACTGATAATGATCACTCTTCTATACTTTTAAATTCTCCATGTCCACATTAATACAGTAATTAATGTTAGTGTGTTCATACCATTCAACCATATGAGGAGTCCTACCTTCTCTTGAAACTTTAACATGATTTCCATTAATATTAAAAGTAGCATATGATAAATCACTTTGTATGCTACCTCCCATTGAAGCACTCCACTTTATAAACAACAACATCCCATAATGTGGTGGTATGTCAATCACAAGAACATTTATAGTTAAAATCATATCAGGACATACTGCTAATTTATAAGGCATGGCTTCAATAGTACCAATAATAGGGACTTCTCTAGAATCCATTTCTTGACATCTCCCATGAGGAGTGTCCACTTGTAATCCCATAGACTTCATGATTTCTATTGGCATGACAATGTTTGATGCCCCTAAATCAATCATGCAATTTTTTAGCATCCTTCCATTAATTACCAGTGTTAGAAAAAATGGGTCTACAACCTTAGGAGAAGAAGTTGTGTTCAAGAAAATTTGAGAAATGTTAGAAGTCAATAGTTCAACTTCCTTCCCTTTGTTATTTGGTCTCTTATAAACATTTTTTGAATTTTGAATATTTACTGTAGGCACAATGTTTAATAATGACCAAACCTTTTCTTTATGTTCCTTAATCCTCATCATTTCCAAAAATGGAACTTTTATAGGCATTTGAAACAAATAGTGGCCCATTTCTATTGGATTATACTTCATATCTGAGGACTTTGGTTTTTCAGCTATAATATTATTTTCCTCAATCCGTATGTTCAAAGTTGGTTCTTCTTTCTTAAATTTTTTGTTTTCTATCTTAAGAGAAGAAGTACTTGTTTCTTGTACCTTTGCTTTTCCTTCTTGTACAACAATAGGCTCTAGGGATTTAGTTATAATCTTGACCTTAGGTTTGTTTGCATTTTCCCCAGGTCCATCTTTCTTTTGTACATACTTGGTATCTATTTTATTTTATTTTATAAAGATACCAGTAGGCCGACTACCAGTTCCACCAATTTTTCTATTACTTAAATGATAGTTTCTTCTAGCTTTGTTCACCAAATCTGAAGTAATTCTTGCTTTTTCTTCATCTGAAGCTTTTTTGATCAATGGAATGTCCTGACCATTTTGTGCATAACATCTTATATGGTCATCTACTCCTTCTGTTTCATTGTCTGAAAATTTTTGTTGATGATGATTCTCTATATTCCCTTGTGAACCATATGAATCATGATTTTCAATTTCACTATCTGAGTCTACATCATGACATGAATATGCATTTGTCATATTGTAATCACATTTTTCACTTTCATTATTGTCTTGTTCTTCATTTGATTTCAAATCTAAGGAAACAATGTAAAAGTTAGGGTTATGTGGGGCTTCACAAACCTCACACCAGAAATCATCATTGCATAAATGGACAATATTTTTATGCAGAGGGTCTGGAGTTCTATTTTCAGGTTTGTCTTTTCTAGGTGGAACAATAGGCTTCCCATCCTTAAATTGAGTTCCATATGGATGATTTTGCATTCTATTCCAAGGATTATAAGTGTTGTTATAGGATGGCCTATTATTTTCAGGAGCCCTATACTCTTTATATTTAGGCTCCTTTAGGTTACTCCTACTAAACCTTGTGTCATCTCTTCTACTCAGTTTACCAGACACCCTTCTGTTCATCTCAATATTTACTACTATCTTATAAGCATCAGTGAGTGTTCTAGGATTCTTATCCCTAAGAGCAGAACCCATTTTAGAATTAAAAGCATTTAAATAATTTGCTAGACATACCTCTTCATCCAGCCTCATTTTTTGAAACAATTTATGCATTGCTATTTGGAATCTGGTATTGAACCCAGTGACCTCTTCATTATAATTCTTTTTGATATTATTGAACTCATTCAGCAAGAAACCTTTATTTTTCTTATCACCATATTGATCTTTAAATAACTCAATTGATTCATCCATGGAAGAAACAAAGCCATTAGAAAGACTTCTAAACCATTCTCTAGAATCTTCTACTAGAGACTGAACAAAAAGATTCATCAACACATCTTCATGAGTAATATTCAAATCATCAATAAAATCAATGAATTTTCTTAAGTGTGTTTCATAGGAGATGACATTATTACCTGCAAAGTTTGGGAGATTTTCTCCCACATCATCTACATATTTTGTAAATGCATTATGGTATCCAGGAATGCCAATAAAATTAAATTTTTTATACCTTTCTACATTCAGAGGTTTTCTTTGGAAATTATCAGTTTCCTTAAGAGTAGTAGCTTTTTCCTTGGAAGATGTTGTGTTCTCAGCTCCAACATAAGAATATTTGGAACACTGCAAAAAATCTATTTTCTTTTTTATTTCTATTGTTGCAGCTTCCATCTGAGCCTTTTCTAACATCTTTTTCACGGTTTCTTTTTCTATCCTCAGTTTCTCAAGATCAATATCCAATTTGGACATCTGCTCTTTTAAGGGCTTCTGAAATTTAGGTTTTTCAGGTTTTCTTTCATTGACCTTTTGTTTACCTTTGTCCTTAACATTTTGTGAACTAGAAGCTCTGTGAGTGTTGTGTATTTCTTGGCCATTTTGGGACCTCTCAGTATTCCTTGTAGTTTGATGTCTTAAGGATCTTCTTTTAATTCTGTCAACATCCTTATGCTCATGTTTTTTCTTTCTAAACTCCTTTTCTCTTTTCATCTGCCGAATAAGGGAAAGATGTTTCATGATGAGTCTTTTTCCTTATCAAACTCATCAGAAGGGATTTCCTCAGATTATGAACTTATAGCATTTGTCCCTTCTCTTTCACTTGAAGTGGAGGTAGTTGCAAGTGTTTCTAATCCTCTTTCTGTAGCTTCTTCATATTCTGAAGTATTGCCATCATGATTAGACTGATTACTACCTTCCTCTTTGCTAGTATTACTTTATTTTCTTCTTGGAGGAGTTTCATCTATATTGACTTGGTTTCTTTTCTTCCTCCAAGACATATCCATTCTTGAGGATGATGGGATTCCACCATCTAATGAAATTTCTGGATTATTTCTCATTCTAGACCTAGTATTCATACTGAAAGATATATTACTTTGAAACAAATCATAAAGATTTCACTTTTAGTGTCGCCACCCACACTTGGGAATAATGAATACTATTAGAATGAGTTATGAAATAAGGAATATAAACTTATGTGTATTAAAATTTAGAACACCAGATATTTCTAAATACTTCAACAAGACTTTACAATCTCTTTCCCCAGCAGAGTCGCCAATTTGTTAGGGTTTTTTCTTGCTGAACCTTCAATCAAATGCTTGAAATATTTGATTGAATCTATGACTCCCAATATCTGAAAATAATGACTCAAGCAAGAGAAAACTTTAATTGATGAGGATTTGTGATAATGTCTGGGGAAACTATTATCACCTCCTTCTTTTTTAGGTTCCACAACACCCAAACATGTATTACCTTTATAAAATTGTCGTCTTACAATATTAGTCAATGTGGATACTAGTTTTTTTCCTATTTACTATATTATCTTATAAATTACTCTACAAATGATTGAAAACAACTTGACATAGAGATTAACCATGAAAACTATTGAAATGATAACAACAAATAGTAGTGTTTTAAGGACATTCATCCTTCTTCCTTTTATAGTTGTCAAAACTTAGGAGGGACAACCTATTTCAATCCTCTCTTAAAGGGATTAGTAAAATGAATTTTATATCTTGATACAATTGCTTACACTTAAATTTTTTGAATGCAAAAGTGAAAGATTTGTGTATTTTAAATTGTTTGGATGATGATAAATAACTTAACAGATTCTAGACCAGTGCCTATCCTTGGGCTATAGAGTCAAAGATGAAAATCCATAGAAAAGTAAATAAAGATACTATAGATTTCCTTACAACCTATATGAAACTCAAGTAAGATGCCTTACAAATCACCCCGTCACTCCAACAGTGCTGTATCAAATCCTCAAGTATTGTCATACCCTCTTAAACTACTCACAAAACTTAGTTCTTCCCTTGAAAGAAACTTGTAAGTAATTAGAAAGCTACCTTGTAACCAATATGCTTAAAATGCCTTACAGATTAAACATAAAAGAGCATACACAATAAGTGGAGACACAACAACAATATAGAAGAGAAGTTGCACTATATTTTATTTATATTCCTACTTCATACATATAGAGGCTAAAGCTCAAGAATTTAGACAAAATCCTGTAGTCTGGCTTATAATTATATTTCATCCTCTGCTTCAAATGTCACAATAAGATCTATTTATAGGTTCAAACCATCTTGGAGTACTTAAGATAAGGATTCAACAAGCTTCAGATGGTTTGAGAAACTTAACCCTAAAAAACTTAGAAAAAGACAAAAGAAAAGAAAGCTCCAAGCGGTGGGAGGACAAATTTGAAGAATAAAATCTGATTTTGTGCTTTGTCCTTTTGTGGATAGCGGCACCTTTGTCTGTAGGTATTCAAGATAGTATCTTATAGTTGTAGCAAGATCTAGTGACTGCCAATAAAGGCTAACTTACACTAATATTTTCAAGATTACTAACCTTCCTGTGCTCATAGATCAGGTGCCAGGTGTCCTTTATTCCTCATCCATAACATCCAAATCAACTGTGATAGGATTCATCTTCTTGGGCTTTGTCATAATATCCCATGCTATCACATCCTCTTCCTTAGGCCACTCAAAGTTATAAATATTCTCTAATTGAGTCTTATGTCTTTCCCACCTAGCATCTGATGGTTGTCATATGATCTCTTAATTTTAAACTTAACTCTCTTTAGATCATGTAAATTTGTGACAACACCTGTAATTAAACTCATACTAACCTTTAGTTTATCCAGAGACCTACCAACCATTTAATCTCCATGTCACTTGATAAGTTCTGAACCAAAGTTACAATCAAGAGACATCTTGACAACTATTAGATTAACATTTTGATCCACGATTATCGTGTAACCTCCAAATCTTTTGCTTAAATCACTTTTTATCATGAGATTTGGCAACAACGCTATTTTATTTAACTTATGAACTCAACTCATAACCATGGTTTATATTAAGAGATAATGCAAATGAGCGGTCTCAAAGTTTCCAAATGAAATAACTAACTCCACTTTTATCAAGAGACAAAGCGACTATCGTTGGATTATTTTTTGAGATCAATGATCAACATTAAGTCTCATAACCTTTCCACTATATTCTTTTTCATCACAAGACCAGGTGACCAAAGCCTTCCACTGAGTCTTGAGACCATAAGGAATATTAATTTCTTCTAACGAGACTTAAAGAATGGGAAATAAACACATGTAAATAAGCTTGGACTTAAGTTATGAAAAAGTAAAACAAAAATAGAACCAACTTGGAAAATTTAGGGATTTTCTACAAATTCAAACCAAATTTACTCCAAGGCTTAGGGTTTTTGACACCTTGATCTAGGTTTTGAGAAAAAACATCATTGGCAGAGATATGTAAATGGTTTCAAATATGAAATTTCACTTTCTGGGCATAAAAATGACAGGGACTTCAAGAATTTTTAGGGCAAACTCTAAAATAGGAAATACAACCAATAGGATCAACATTGAAAATACCTAACATGTCGACATAAAAAATAATATTAGTGTTTATGACCAATAGACAAGATCATATCCACCATCGTAACTGATTTAATATTAAAATATGATCAGTGAACCAATAGGTATATTGGTTTCTTCACCAAAAAAACAATTCACCCAAATCACTAAATTACTTATTGCGACCGGAATCATGGATTCCAATTACCATATATAAACCTCTGCTAGGATTGAAATTCTTGATCTATACTGAAACTTGATTGCTACCAAGTTCTTTTGATGAAATTGTTCTTCCTAAACATAGATCAATGCACTTAACTCTTTCTTCCATTGCCGATCATGCAAGGATCTTATCGATGACTCCAATCATGTAAACTCACAATGTTTCCATCAATGATAACCAATTTTGCATCCCTTATGATAGCTCATCATAAGAACTCTAAAAACCACCATAATGCAAACAATCTCCTCCTTTGCCATTAATGGAAAAAACTCTAGCATATAATCACCATCCTTATCAGCATTATGCCATACATAAGTCCTAATCTCATGCTTCCACTATACCCATACTTACACTCCTACTCCCCATTTTTTTCATACTATGACAAAGGCTCAAAAATGTTGCTTACTCCTTAAATTATGTCAAATACATATTTTTAGTTTGTCTTTGTTGTCTACAATGACATATCCCACAACCTTTTCAAATGGTTCATAGCTATGAAATGTCCATGTATATTAGAAGCTAACTCCTCCATTCCATCTAGAGTGCTTAAGTCTGGTAACTCAATTAAGGTTTCTGCATTCTTCACATTCTATTGCACCACCTCTACTATGGGTGCTAGGTATGTTTCAAGATCAAGTAGTGTGATGACCCTCTTATCTTATTGTTCCTAAAACTGACTTGCATTGTGTGTGATCAAATTTTTTAACTAATTTGTCAAGCTCCTTATGTTCATCTTCTCCATCCTTCTCCAAATCATTTGTAAAATCTAAAAATTTTGACACTTTGGTCAATAACTGACTGACCTCTTTTAGTGTGTTCTTTTTCTGATCCACAAGTTCTGAAAGTGTCATCTTGTATTTAGCAATCTTCTCTACCAGATTCATTATCCTTTTATTCCTATACTGATACTCAGACAACTTCATTGGTGCATTCTCCACGGCATGTACTTGATAAAAAATGGTTATGATCAATAAGACCATCATGTTTGTCATATTCTAAATTAGGAACTAATTTAATCATTATGTTCCTAGCATCCTTTAGTACTCTAACCTTCTTCATCTTTCCCTTTAGTTTTTCCCTTACATCTTTCACCTTAAGCTTCTCAAATACTTGCATCAACTCCTTAGGACTCATCTTGGTTATTTTAATAGGTTCTTAGGTCTCTTCATGTTCTAGCTCATGTTCATCCTCTTCCTCAGAACTGGTTGAATTATTTGTTCTACTCTTCTTCTTTGTTCTAGATTTACTAGTTAGATCCAACTTCTTGTTTAGTAAAAGTACATCTTCATTAGCATATTGACCTTCATCTTTCTATTTTTTCACTTTCTCTATAATATGTTCTCTTTGTGCATCAAATTTAGTTTGAGTATCAAAAATTAGTATCTACTCAGGGATATCTGAGACAACATTCTCTATGACATCTCTTATCTCTTCAGTAGTTGACTCTTGACCTTGTCCTTTCTATTCTTCCAATTTTTATTTGGTTGCTTTCTATAGTTTCACTAACGTTTTCAATGTATCCACTGTCTCATCTGTTACTGATTGAATTTCTCCAATGAGAATCCTAGATACTCTATTCCTTGTCTTGAATTATGATCTCATTTCTTCAACCATTATGTTCACATCCTCAATAGTCAATTCAAGTTGTTATAGTTTAAGTTCTTGTTCCGTCACAACTCTATCAATGTTCATATCTTCTCTCTATCTCTTATCTACTTCCTTGTATAGTTTCTTAGGTATAGCCTTGAATAATTTACTTGATGCTTTGCAAAATGTATGTAGGGTCTCTACAAATGCATCCTCTATCTTCTTTTTGTCTTCACTAGAAAATTTGTCAAAGTAGTTCATCACATCAGTCATTCTTCCATATTACTTAACAGCTTTGATTATGTTATCAACAATAATATTTTAACCAATCTTGAGAGTTTTCTCAGTAGGCTTTCCTACTACTATGGACATCTTCCCACTAGCTCTTACTTCTTTTTGTTCCTTCTCAAACTCACTTTCAACTGTGTCTGCTTCACCATTATCCTTACTCTCTTGTATTTTGACTCTTTATAGCTAGATGTCTTCTCTTTCTTCCTTCAATAGGTGTGTTGAACAATCACATGCAACTTCTTTAGTGGCATAGTCATAATAGGAGTAGTAGTAGATTGAGTTTGTTTTAGTTTTGAGCTCCTAGTGACTCTTAGAGGTGTTAACCCTTAAACTTAAGCTTTCTTGACTTCTAGAGTAGCAGATGTCCCTCCTTTCTCACTCTCCAATTTATTCCTAAGTTTTTTTCATCATTTATTTTGTTAATGCCACTCATTTTGGCTAAGTTATCAACTTGTTTCCTTGTTTTCCTTTGGATTATTGGTGCCTTCAATACACTATGAACTTTCAGAGATGACTCCTCATATATTCCAAACCTAGGTGTAGAAGTATCAATTGGATTTGACAATAATGCATCAGCATGAATAGTGACTAAGTCACCATCTACCTCATATCCCATAGCTGGTACACAAAATGTCCTAGGTTGAAGTCCTTGCAACATACAAGTGTTTGTATCTACTTGAAAAAAAATATCATTTATATATTTTTCAATAATACCGGTTGGGATTCTCTCCCATGAGCATTTTACCTTGAAAATATTTGAAATATCCACACAATACTTTTAAATTTTTATCCTAATGTCTTGATACATTGCTTAATCTTCATTATTACCGGTTGATCTTCTAACCATGTAATTGGACCTATTCTAGGAAATTAATTCTCCAAGTAAAAGAATATACATACCAAGAGTGATCCATATTTGAATGATTGTTTCTTATCCTTCTTGATCCTTTCCATGTTTACAAAGAATTGTCTCCTCCACATCTCACATAGGTCATATTTTGTATCTTCCTTCACCATTATGTAGGCATCATGAATCACTCAACCAGGTACATTGTTCAACTGACTAGACTGGTACACTCTATACCCTATCTCCATTGAAGATAATATCACTTACCTTTCTTTTGAATCTTTGATATTCATAGCTCTGTGATCTTGTTTGGATTTGGCCAAATGAGTAACCAAATTAGACACTATAGTTTGAAGAGTTGGTGGCTCAGTGGTTCCGCTGAACTCGTTAACCCTATTTATTATCTCCTTTATAATCTTGTGTGGTTTTTCCAACTAGTTGAATTGATCATGGAATATTCTTAATAGAGATCTGATCCAATCTAGATATGATCATTCTTAAAACCTTTATCAATGCATAGGTTAGTTATGCAGGAGCATCCAAGGGTCCTTGGCAATCCTACTCAACCAAAAATATGTTCTCTTTTGTTCTTTAGATTGTTTGGAGGTTGCTCGGTGAAACACTTGGTTTCTCTATTGCTCTAGTTCTATCACTTAGGCATGCTGGTATTTTGTCACTCAGTCATGATTGTATTCTTCTGCTCGAGCATGCTGGTTCTAAGCTCATTCTCTTTTGCTTGGGTTTCATTTTATTTTTCTCAGGGTGTTCTTTTCCCGAGTAATTCTATTGCTCAGTCATCCTTTGCCCGAGTTGTTTATTTTGGAGTTGGATCTGGTGACTAAATTTTGCCTTTAATTTTGATTGTGACATTAATGGTTGATCTCTCATTGGGGGTTATGTGGACCTAAATATGGGTCAGGGGTTTCTCCAATGTTTGATTTGATTTTCGACCTCTTGGTTGCTTTTGTATTTAAGTAATATTTTGTTCTTAGTTTTAGGGAGGCAGATCATATTAGAGAAAACATATCAAGTGTTACATCTGAGGATCTGGATCATGATCTATGTGTTTGCACAAGATCTATTGTTGATCTTGAATTGTATCTTTGTATTTGGCCATAACCAGGAAGGACTTACAGCCTAACATGTTGCATGCAATCAAAGTTTTGAGATAATAATAATAAGTTTATATTGTGATATCTTGTTATGTATTGTTGTTTTTCGCTGTAAGTGTTATTTGGCTTTAACTTTGGACAGTCCATTCTTCAACCCTTTGAGCTTGACTACGTCAGGCGGTATTAGAGCAAAGGTTGATCTAGTTCTTTGCTTGTGGAGATTAGGGTTTTAAAAGATATGGATAGATGCCTCCAAGAAGATTGGACCCTAAGGTGATTATAGATCTTTCTAAGGAGGTGGAAGCAAGGATAACATAAAGATTTAGATCTAAGATGGTGGAAATGAAGAATCAAATCATAGAAGGTATCAAAAATTTTGTATTACAAAGAGGTCCTAGAATGGATGATGGTTATGAAGAAGTTGCTCAAGATTTTCAAGCTACTGGATCTAGTGGAGATGAAAGAACTAATCGAATGGAAATATCTGGAGGAGGCAGATATGGTTAGTTGTAGACATCTGAAGCTCAGTTGAGTACAAGTTATCAAATGTAGGTGTCCAATTTCTCAAGTATATTGAAGTCTGAGGATTTGATTGATTGGGTTGGTGAGTTGGGGAACTACTTTGAGTTGGAATACATTGAAGATCCTCTTAAAGTAAATTTGGCACATACTAAGTTAAAAGGGCATGCTGCTCTATGGTGGAAATAATTATAGAGGGATCTAGAAGAAGAAGGTGAGGTGAAGATTAATCAGTGGAAGTTGATGGTGGAAAAGGTAAAGGATAAGTTCAATCCTACTGACTATGAACCTGAGTTGTTTAAGAAATTGTAGAATCCTAAATAGAAGGAGATGATTGTAGAAAATTATACCGAGGAGTTCTACAAGTTGACAATTCGGTCTAGACATAGATAACTTTCTAAGGAAAAGGTGGCGAGGTATGTTAATGGTCTGAAATTCAATATCCAAGATGAGATTTGTATGTTGAAGATTGATTCTATGGAAGATGCTAATCAGTATGCACTGAAGGAAGAAGATAAGTTTTAGAGAAGACACTGGTAATTCCTAAGGGAAAGAGAAGAAAGAACACTCAGTAAAAGATAAACTGAGGGCTGAGGAGGAACCAAAACCAGTTGAACCAAGGAGAAGAACAGGTAGAGGTGTATTCATATGAATTTTTCCATACAGATAAGAAGGTTGGTAATCACCAAAATGCTGTGGTAATTGAAGTTGCTAAGAAAAAACCTGAGGGGGACAATATGAATCTTTTTCTTAAAAGAACTTTACTTCCCTCAAAACAAACTAATCAGAAGAAGACTCTATTTAGAACTAGATGTAAGTGCCATGATAAGGTATGTAAGGTCATAATTTATGGTAGGAGTTGTGAGAACTTTGTTTTAGAAGAGATGGTTAGTAAATTAAATTTAGTAAGAAGAAAACATCCTAATCCTTATTAGATTAGTTGGATACAAGATGTGTCTAAGGTTAGGGTTGGGGAGAAATGCCTTGTTAATTTTAAGATTGGATCTTATTATGATGAGATACTATGTGATCTATTACCTATGGATGCTTGTCACCTGTTTCTTAGTAGACCTTGGAAATATAAAAAATATGTTATGTTTGATGGTCGTGCAAATACCTATGTGGTGAGGCAGTGTGGATCCAAGAATAAACTACTACCTTTACACAGAGAAGGAACTAAAATATGTGGAGTCATCAGATATTATCCGAATGATAGTGACAAACCAAAAGAGAAGAGAGTTGGAAAAACAGTACCAATGGATGAAGGAAAGGAGAATATGAAGGAGAGAAAGAATGATATCTCTAAGGAATTTGCAGAAATTAATAAAAAAATGACATATTTGACTCAGGTGGTGCAGTTGATATTGGCAGTAGTGATACAAAGAGATGAAGATAATACTAAGTTGATCAGTCAAACATATGAGGAGGTGGTTCATCAAAGCACTAATAATATCTAAAATCACCAAGGATGATCAATGTCAGCTAATGTCAATTATAGGCAAAATATGTGATAACCGTGCAGGACTGATGAATTTGTTGAATGAGATGATGGACCAAGTCAAGACAAAATGGAATGAAGGGAGAGAGGAGATATGGGTTAAGAAAAATTATGGGATACCTATTCTGATTCCCTTGAGATTTTCATGATTCCCTTATGGGAACATCTTCTTTACTCGGGGTGTCTGATGCAGGATCATCCTAGGGTCCTTGGTAATACTGCTCAACCAAAATTATGTTTTCTTTTGTTCTTTAGATTGTTTTGAGGCTACTCAATGAAACACTTAATTTCTCTATTGCTTAGGTTCTGTCACTCAGGCATGCTAGTATGTTGTCACTCAGGCATGCTTGTATTCTGTTGCTCGAGCATGCTAGTTCTGAGTTCGTTCTCTATCACTCAGGTTTCATTTTCTGTTGCTCGGGGTATTATTTTCCCAAGTTACTATATTGCTCAGTCATCCTTTGCCTGAGTTTTTTATTTTGGAGTTCGATTTGGTGGCCAAATTTTGCCTTTAATTTTGATTGTGGAATTAATGGTGGATCTCTCATTGGGGGTTGTGTGGACCTAAATCTGGGTTAGGGGTTTCTCCAATGTTTGATTTGATGGCTGACCTCTTGGTTGCTTTTGTATTTAAGTAATATTTTGTTCTTATTTTTAGGGAGGGATATCATATTAGAGAGAACAAATCGAGTGTTAGCTCTAAGGATCTGGATCATGAGCTATGTGTTTGCAAAAGATCTGTAGTTGATCTTGAATTGTATCTTTGTATTTGGCCGTAACCATGAAGGCCTTACAGTCTGGCATGTTGCACGTAATTGAAGTTCTGAGATAATAATAATAATAAGTTGATATTGTGATATCCTGTTATGTATTGTTGTTTTTTGCTGTAAGTGCTATTTGGATGCAAGTTTGGATAGTCCATTCTTTGACCCTCTGAGATTGACTACGTAAGTTAGTGAAATCATTCTAGATTTTGTAAGCTCCAAGATCTTCTAGATTATAGTGGATTAATGATTGAATATATTATTTTATAAATACACCATATGGTATCAAGGATAGAGCACCCAAGGATCATTTTTTTTCCTTCAAAGGATGTAACTTGAATATGGGTCTCTTCTCATCAACAATATCAACCAACACATGTGTATCCATACTCTCAACAATCAACTCTCTGCAATAAAACTTCTACAAAATCACTCACAATACAAGAGACAACGTTCAACTTCACCAATTAGTGTTCTTTGATAACATAAATGATTCACCACTCGCATTCACAATTCAAAGATGCACAACACTCTTTAATTTCTTAGGAATGAACAAGTGCTCTAGTAAGACTTGTTAGAATGAAAATTAACATACAAATTTACTTTTCCACCTTTTTTAACATTGAGAATGTAGTCTTTATACACAATGGTCAAATAGTTCTTTTTACCGATCACAATGGTTAAAACTAACATCCATTGTATGCATGCACAAAATCAAATATAGCACTTTATCTTTACTATCCATCATTTAAATAAAAAATAGGCATCTTGTTAGACCTATTTAAAATTTTCATGGCTACATGACTTTTTCTCTAGTCTCTACAATTTATTTTAGGTCTCTGGCCTAAAGTCATAAGACTTGTTGAGTCAAAATCATAAAAAACCCTAAAACCTCAAGACTTGTTCTAATTTCACGTTAATGTGCACTTTTATCCTTGCCTTTATCTCTTAATATTGGAGCGAGATCGAATATACTATTTTTATTGTGAGATTACACGTAGGTCATTGATCTTTTCAGAGATGAGTGATTCATGCTAGATCTCAAGATAATAGTCAAAGTCTTCATCTCTTTCAGCGATTTAGCGAGGGTTGTTGATTGGGTTTTATTCTTGTTTTGATTGTGTGGTTTGTGCCAAGTCTCGTGATGGAACCCTACTTAGGAAAATCATTCAGATACTTGGAGATCTAGCTTTGTTGCTGAATCTCTAGATTTGATCATGGTCTAGAAAAGTAAGTCAGGGTTAAGATGGAGTTTGCATGAACAAGATCTGGATCGTTGATCAAGGTAGAGATTTAGGGATTGCACTTGATCGCTAGATAAAGTCAAGAAGTCCACACACATTTAGCGATCAGGAGAAATGTGTCAAGATTTAGACATATGTCCAAGTAAGGATTAGAATCAGTGGTTGTTGCTGAGTCTCCAAATGAACAATGAGTTAGTGTTTTCATTCGACAACTTGGCAATCAAGTTTATCTTGTAATCTCTAGATCTAATCATGGTTGGGCCAAGATGAGTCAGGTTTATTGCAAGATTCAATGCAAGTTGTGGATGTAGTGCAAGATCAAGGGTTGCCTTGTAATCTCCAAATGAAAAGGTCAAGTCAATAACAATTCTAATATTTAGCGCAGATCGCTGATCATGTTTCAATCCTCGAGCTTGCACTTAATCTCTAAATGTGACCCAAGTTAAGTGAAATGTTCAGCGATTTAGATATTACGTTATCTTTGAATCTCTAGATAGACTCAGAGTGAGGGCGAGGCAACTCAAGGTCAAGTACAGGTTTATCGAGATAGAATCATGGTTGTTCATTAAGTTGAAGATCTGTGGCCTATGTGCGATCATCAGATAAAAGTTAAAGTCTTCAAATATTTCAGAGATCTGGCGATATCCATAGATCTTGTTTAGATTGTGTTGTGTGGGCTTGATCTTGGAATGGAACCAGGGTTAGATAAATCATATGGCGATTTGGAAATACAAAAAAATTGACTGATTAGAGTTAAAAGGCTAGTTGCAGATCAAGTTCTAATGTGAGTTAGATTGGATGACAGGCGTGAAGGCTCAAATGCAAAGATGAAGATAATTAATCATCAAGGAAATGCTCCTGATTAATGCATTTCAACTTTTGACATCATGGTCTCAGGGTTTGAAAAGTAGGTAAAAAGACATTAAGTTTATTTTTATTGTGTGAACAATGTGAAGCCTTGAAGAAAAAGGTAATGGAATCTAGCCTTCAAGTCATTACTACCTTGCACCACATGTCCTAGGTGGTTCTAGGATCAATGTCATGGTAATAAATTTAAATTACTATTAGGTTTGAGTTGATCTGATAGATGGCGTAAAGCATCAATGCAGATATGTGAGAAGATTAGCGATCAAGGTATTGTGCCTGTTTGACATGTGTCAAGCCTGATTAATGTAATTCGGAGGCCACTACAGAATTTTTTAGGTCCATTTATATGCCATGTGAAGGTCAGTGGGAGAAAGGTTGCTAAGTTGTAAAGGGTGCTGAGTTTTAAAGAAGGTACGACACAATAAAGCGTTATGATGAAGATGTGCAAGATCTAACCTTTGAGGCATTGCACGTAGCGGCTACGTGTCGTCAAGGGTTTGTGGGACTTGGAGCTATGAAAAAAAGGGTAGGGTAATGTGTAGTCAAGTTGTTGAGGATCCGACGGTGTGTGTAAAGCCTTAGTGCGAAGATGATCGTTAGATAGACTTCAAGGCATTGCGCTTGGTCGATGCGTGGAAGAATATGATCAGGGCCCAGGTAACTTAAATTTGATCCATGAATACATTTTAAAGTTGGATAAAGTTTTGATCTCATCCATTGATGAGGGTTTTGTGCTAGGGAGATAACCATTGTAACATATTTTCAAACTTTCAAACATTTTATGAGGGTTTCCAGCCGTGGTTGCATGTTGCAGACTTGCTTGGGAGTGGCTCACGATCTCTCTTGTTCTTGGATCAACTTTAATGGTGTCATTTAGTGGTTGGGGGTGTTTTCTATAGTCTTGTTAGTTTTAATTTAGCATAACCTGGTCTTGTATGGTTCCTGGTCTACTTGTTATTTTGGGTTTTCTTTGCCCATGTCGTGACTATTCTGCATTTATTTGATTCGTTTATTTCTTGCAGCTTGGTGGTTGTGCCTCAAATCAGGTCTTTTATGATATTTTAGAGAAAGATCAAGACAAAGTGAAGGGATGTATTAATTGCTGAGAAGGATAGTTTTTCTATAACCATATTCTAGGGTTTTCCTTTTCCTATAAGTCTCCTTCCTTGTCTCTTTGTTAAGGGTTCCAAAATTTTTGACCCTAAGTGTTGGCTCATAATTTTTGTTCGAGGAACATAGAAGATTCATGTTAGATTGTATTTCATGATAAGATAGATATCTTCTTTGATCTTTTGCAATTTATTGAATGGTGTAATTATTTAGTCATATTGTTACAAATTTTGACACATTATACTTAATATAATTGTCTTAGTTTCAAGTCTCTCCTTGGTGTTCTTTTTATGTGTTTTGAATCTTCTGGCTCATTATATAGAGTTATCTGTGTATATTTTATATTTCATAGTTATGATCTAGGATTAGATTAAATATACTTTGGATATAACATAGATTCATTTGATGTATCTACATAAGGATTTTATAAGTAAGTGTATGATCTAAGATACTTGTGTTTATGACTATGAGTCTTTGCCAATAGGTTGTCTTCTATTTCATGATTTGCATTGAAGAGTTGCCCAATGGATAAGGCACTGATCAAGAACTATTTTACTCTTTATTGATGCATGTATGATAGAGTTTGGCTATGTTTTTCCTTTTAAACATCAAAACCACATCAAATTTCCCTATTATTTGTGGTTGTTGTTTGTTGTCTCATATGATAATGGAGAGTCAATGAGTGTCTGGTTAGCACTTAGCACTTTCTTATCATAATATATTGTTCAAATATAGAAGTAGAAGGTATTGTAAAGAGTTGAGTTTAGTCTAGATTAGGTGTATCCACCTCGGTTTTGCAGAGCTAGAAGTGCAGAGGGCAGTCTTGTCCCTATATTCGGTCCAGTTATCTTACAGAGCTCTCACAATTAGAGCTAACCACTCCTAATATCATTCTTAAGATATATTGGTTTCTTATAAAAGCCTAAACATATTAAAACACAAACACATCTCATTATGTATATGAATCTTACTACTCATTCACTTATAGGGGTTGTTTATGATATTTCCTTTTAGTTCTCCCCCTAAGCCAAACATAGATTTAGTTTACTGATGAATTATCCATATTTTCTAAATTTGTGGATTTCTTAGTCAACTCATAATATTTCAATTCACCTTTCTTCACCCATGTCTTCTTCATCTCACTTCTAACTTCCTCAACATCAACAATTTTCTTCCCTTTATCATTTACAACCTTGTTTACAAGTTGACTTATGGTATTCATTCTTTCTCTGCATGTTCTATCAAGATGACCAACTTTTTCACAAATATAACAAGCCATACCTATTTATTTCCAAGGTCTATCATTTCCTCTAGCTAAACTTAATCTACAATTCACAACCATATGTCCATAGTTATGGAAAATAGAATAGCTAACATCTGACTGATTACCCTGATTATTAGGTCTATGATTGTTGAAATTATATGACCACTAAATGTTAATTTATGCCCTACAATCATTAGCCCTATGTCCAAACTCATTGAAATAATAAAAAGATCCAAGGAATGTATCATATCTAGCATTGTAGTTACTAGTTCTACCATAGGAATTACCTGATCTAGTTGTAGCACCTTTAGGTCTAGTATTAGAACCAATAGGTTTAGACCAACATACATTAGCAATATGACCTTCCTTATGATAGTTAAAACATATCAGTTTATACCTTCTCTTACTAGTGTTGTTGTTCACCTTGGGCGCTATTTTGTCTCATGCATTGATGTCCTTAGTTCCAGATGATTCACCAACTTCAAAGTTTGAAAAACCTAGACCTTGTTTCTCTCCATTCCTCATCTGACTAGCAACTTGTCCATCAAGTTTATTAGAACTCTTATTGAATTTATCTAGTAGATCATTTTCATCTTAAAGATCTTCTTTAACCTTATTTTTATCTTTCCTTAGGCCCCCATTCTCTCTTAAAATGTTAGTTTTTTCTTCATTTGTGCCATGTAAGTGTTCATTCAATATAGAAACCTCTTTCTCAGATCTAAATAGTTTTGCCAAATTTTTTTCTAGGGTTTAATTTTTATCCTTTAGGGAATCTTCATCAATTTTTTTTGCATCCTCAACAACTCTTCTTCCTTCAAGTTCTTCACACATCCTCACCAGAAAAATTTCAAGCTCTCTTTTCAGATTTGTCACTTCTTCTTTAAGTCCATTATTTTTATCCATCAGATCTGCAATGGCTTCGTCAAATTCTTCAGATAATTTCTCAATGTAATATTGGATTTCCATCAATTTATTAGCGAGTTCTCTTCTTTTTACAAGGGAGCTCCTCATCTTTTCCTTTAGTTCATTGATTACTCTATTTGAATTCTCATGTTGCTTCTCATATCTGTAACTCTCCATGTTGTTATTAGGGATCTTTTCCTTAAGCAGTTAAGCTTAATATCAAGAGGACCAATGCTATGATACCAATTGTTAGTATTCAAAAGAACTGGGAGGGGGGGGTGGGGGGGGGGAGAACCAGTGTAGAAAAGTACTTAATAATTTTCACCCCTGATCTAACAAAGATAATCAGAAACTTCCAAACAATGAAACATACAACTGATGATTTCAATTAGAAGTAAATAACATCAAGCATCACACACAACACTTTTTTTTTGTGGAAACCCTTGTAAGAGGGAGAAAACCATGGTGGGGATGACACCCAAAAATTCACTTCACTGCAATATAAAGTGTTTTCCCTATTAGGAGCTACAATACCATATCAAGGGTTCACCTTGTTAAAGTGATTAGTACCTTGTTATATGTACAAAAATACTTCTAGAAACTACCTCAGTAGTGGATTTCAAAACCTAAATTAAGAAGTTACCCTGCTAAAGGATTTACAATAGGAACCTGTTAAATTTCACCATGTTAAGGGATGTTCTTTCTAACCTAGAATGTTGGCCTAGAGTAAATAACATTATATTTTGATATGTAGAATGATACTAATTTCCTATCAGATCCCATCTAATATTTTCTTTTTGTTGTTGCACTAATATATGTTTCTACAATCTCAGATCACTACACTTGAAAATAGGATCGTAACCCTAAATAAAATGATTTAGATTACCTTATATAGTATTTTCCTTAAGTAACTTAAGACCAACCACCTTGAGATCTGTGTTAAAAATTCCTAACATGTCAACATCAAACATAATATTCACATTTTTGACCAATAGGAGACGTCAGAACCACCACCTTACCCGATTGAATATAAAACTCTCACTGGTGAACCAATAGATATACAAGTTTCTTCACCAAAAAAAAAAATCACTAAATTACCTGCTATGATTAGAATCATGGATTTTAATTACTATATATAAACCTCCTCTACAATTTCAACACTCGATCTATACTGAGACTTGACTGCTACCAAGTTCTCTAACTGAAATTATTCTTCATAAACACAGATCAATGCACTTAACTATTTCTTCCTTTTTTTGATCATGTAAAGATCTTATCGGTCGCTCCAATCATGTTAACTGACAATGTTGTCATTAATGACAACCAATTATGAATCCCTTATGACCACTCCTCATAAGAACTCCAAAAACCACCATAATGCCAACAATATGGCAGTTAATGCACACTTCAATTTAGATATGGGTCCTCTTTCATTTTAATCTTGTTTAAAATCAAAGTTAGCCCTTATTCTAAGTGTGCTCCTCTATTTTTTCTCCAATCCCATAATTTATTTCATTACCATGGCCCTATATCACTATTTTTAGTTGTTGGGCTCTGTAGAAACCCCAATATTAGGTGTACTTAATTATCCTGCATTTACAATATCTT
Organism: Thuja plicata; assembly: GCA_018584345.1. Taxonomy (NCBI): domain Eukaryota; kingdom Viridiplantae; phylum Streptophyta; class Pinopsida; order Cupressales; family Cupressaceae; genus Thuja; species Thuja plicata. The sequence continues at coordinate 1,038,651 of MU224676.1, read as the reverse complement.
CCTCACACCCACTTCAAATTTTGTTAGGAACCTGTGTGTTCCTTCTGTTTATTTTGTTAGTGTAGTGTTGTTGGACGCATATGCTTTGTAAGTCATCCCGTGAGTATATTTTATTATCCCACATGCATAGGTAGTATTACTTTT
>MU224676.1:1000269-1033385 GCA_018584345.1 Thuja plicata | reverse complement strand
TGAATTTATTGTATTGAGCTTGCTCAAAGGAGGTTACCCCCTCGAAGTGGCCCACGATCAATAGATTCATTCTGAGTTCTGCTATTGCTCTATATTCTGTTATTTCGTGCATTCTCACCAAATTTCTGTATGGAGGTTCCTCTCAAATTTAGGTTTCTTTTCCTAGATACAAAACATTTGAAATATTCTATATTTAGGAACATAATGTTTCAAAAATTTAGTTCTCTCACTTTTGGCCCAAATTTTACTCAGAGCTGTATGTTGGAATTTTAGTGGGAGATTAGGTCTCGTGATCAACCTCCTTGAATATTGACCCCTATAATGTTGTGAGAGGTATATAAATACCCCATTTCTCCTTATCTTGGTAATCAGTTACTATTTTCAAGCATTCATAATTGTGATCAAATATTTGTAATCAAGCTATCAATTGTATAGAATAAAATCAAGTTCAAGAGCTATCAAGCAACCGTGCCCAAGGGTTCAAGATCTAGCATTATTATCAATAATTAAAGGTGTTTCTCTCCATGGATCTAACTTATTTTCCCTATTAGAGGCCAAGAAAAGGAGTTTTTTATCAAGGAAGGAGATACACATGATTCACCTACATTCACCAGAGCCTTCTTTCTCTTCTCCTCAATCAAATATTATGGAAAATTAATTCATCCACTCCATAAGGTTTTGTCTTTTATGATTTCCTTTTGTATTTTTGTGTTAAGTCAATTCTATTTCATCAATATATTTTATCATATTCAAAGAAGTATTTGTGTTTCCAAGGTATGATATACATAATTTCTTAGATATAGCCTTTGATATATGATACCGTGTGTAACCACCTAGATTTGGTCTTCTTTGACCATAGACCCTATTTTCCCTAAGTGTGATCATAAACCATATTATGTCCAGACAACTCTTTAATCGGTTGGCATAATTCATTCAAATCAGATTTAATCTCTTAAGTGATTTAATCACTCAATTTTATTAATCACCTTAGCCAATCAAAACCAATCAATTCAAATCAATACCTAGCTAAGGTAATTAATTTAAAAGGAATTAAATAAACCCCTATTATATTCTAAATCATTTGCAAAATCCTATCTTCTAGCCTAAATTAATCTAATTAATCGGCTATAGTCCTAATTAATTATCTAAAGCAATAAAAAGCTTAAATAATTAAATTTCCTATTTTTGAGTGAATATATTAAATATATTTCATTTCATTAATATTCCCCTTAACCCCTAACCTAACCTATTGCAACCACCTTAACCCTGGGTTCAAGCCCATCCCAACCTATTTTCCCATGCTAAATCTAATCGTAATCTTAATTCTATCCTAACCCACTTCTTAATGATGTCACATTCCTAAATTTGTGATTATGAATCCCACCCACTTAAGAAAGTCAATTTTCTCAAGCTTGACTCCCTCTATGTCCACTTTCTCAAGCTTGGACTTACACCCCTCACCATGCCTCGTGAATGCTCTCATTAATGCATTATTAATGGAGATTCCTCAAGCCCATGCCTCTTCAATGTCTTTGGCATTTATTCCTCTTACACCTCATTAAGGGTTTTTACACCTCCATTAATGAACCTTGTCCCCCTCTCACTCCTCATTTCATCTATAAATAGAATGAGTTTTTGAGCTCAAATGGCATTTAATTTTTAGATTCAAAGCATTGTTATGCTGTTTAGATTAATTGAAAATCCATATAGCATTGTAGTTTTGATATTATGCATTGTTATTATCATAATTTTTAGAGCTAATATGCATATTTAGTGAGCATTTAGATTACTTTGCATTCAAATTTTCCATTCTTAGGTTGTATATGTCACTGATTTGTGCATAATCTGAGGGCATGATTATGAATTTTTTCAAACTCCTCCTATATAGGAAGCAATAGATTGGTTTTAGTATTTAGCTTCAAGCCCTTACTTTTTGTGCTTTTCTACTAATATAATTATCTATTGAAGTGTCGTGTTGCAGATAACAGGTCCACTATTTCACACACACCTTTCTGGCACCCACTGTGGGGCGTGATTTTAGATTTTGCCTCATTTCAACTTCATTTTTCACTAATTTGTCTTCCCAGATTTCAGGTTCGAGCTCATTTCTGGTAGCAGAAGCTTGCATCCAGGATATGCCCTCGCACCGCAGAAATCTGGGCTTGTATCTAGGATTTCTAGGGTCATTTTTAGTATAGGCTCGCATCTAGTAAACACTCTATCATAGCTGGTAGTAGAGGCTCAGATCTTGTTCATTGCATCATTTCCTGTAATTCTAGGATCGCATCTGGTTGAAATTTTTGTGAACTTCATTGCCTAACCCCTAACACTTTAACAAGTTGTTGATTTGATCTTTTGACAACCTAACTAATGCTTGTAGGTTGCTGATAAGGAAGTAGGAATAATTGGCTAACATGTGTGTTTGTAGTTGTTTTTAAACTAATTTCAGTACTAACCATTTACAAAGCTTTTTCAAAACTTAACAGATTTTCTCAACATTTGTTAAATTGACCAGATTACTATGCTCTTTTCCTTTAAGGAAAATCAGAAAATTAGACATTGGTTTAACACTTGTAAAGGAATTTGGAGATAAATGGACAAACAAACTCACACTTTAATTCATTTTTGGGAATCAGTAATTGAACAAGAAAGTCACTAAATCTTGTGGGATAACTAAACAAGTTACATCGCTTAATTCATTTTTGGATCAGAAATTGAACAACACAAATCACTTAACATTGCGGGTAATTGAAAAAGAAAATCACATTGTCTAAGTTTTGGATCAGAAATTGAACAAGAAAATTATGTAACTTTTGGGAAACTGAACAAAACAAATTTTCTTTCACACATCCTATTTTCATAAAATAGGAACATCTAAATCAGGCTCAAAATAGCTTGAGGGAAAGAACCCTTGATTGAAGTATTTTGTGAGAAAATGGCATGGACTAGGAGAGTATGCTCTTCTTCTTTTGAAGAATAATAAATCTAGAAATCCTGCGCTCGCCAATCCTTTGAATTCTTATTTAATAGTAGACGGCCTGCCGGTTGAGGAAAAAATCTCTCGGGAATCACCCAAGTGAGGAAAGGTTTTACACCAACCCTTCCAACTAACTATAAATAATTGCTTCCTTGTAGGCCAAAGCCTCAGAAGACAGAATTGGTTTTGTTCCTGGAATTTTGACATCATTCCTTGAACATGCTTGAGTATGTGTAGAGCGGAGCTGCTTGCATCTTTCTTGCAAGACTACACCTATTTGAGTACTCATAGGACTATACGCCTCAATTTTTCCTTGTGTAATTCTATAGGAAACGGTTTCAAATGGATTGCCCCATCATAAACAATTAACTTCATAGAAAAAACTACCCAATTCACCTCTGAAAGGGTGATAATCCTTGTGCAAGGAAAAAAGTAATTGCCCCAAGATACTCGTCATATCATGCCCTCACTTGCGTTTGGAGTCAGCTAATACAACATCATGACTAGAGACATTGTGTGCTTGGTGATGGTTGTATTCTGATTAGCATTTGAGTGTGTACCTAAGTCAATGAGCAATGATTTTCATCCTCCACCTAGAAAATAGGGCATAAGGATGTGTTTGTTCCCCTAACAACGCAAATCTACTTGATGTATTTGAAAGATCATTAAACAAGATAACACGCTCAAAACAAGAAACAAAATTCAATCCTTGATCTACATGTGCTTTTCACTTATCGACAAGTCTCCAAAAATGATCATGGATCAAACAAACTTCATGCACTTTCAAGACAAAATTTTCAAAACTGACAAAATCTGACATAGACATCAGAAACTTGCATCCTAGATTTCCTGGCTCGTATTTGGTATCTTGGCTTGCATCTAGTGTACTTCATCATATCTGGTCAGCACATCATCACATCTAGGGTTAAATCTCACATCCTAGGTCATTAGAAGCTCACATACTATATTTCCTAGCTCACATCTAGGGGCTCGCATCTAGGACAGTGGGCACTTGCAGATTAATTTCTCAGAAAACCCTAGTAGATTTGGATACCCTTTTTCTCCTTAGTCTATCCCTATTGTCTTTTCTAGTCTCCGTGCTACTATGTCAAAACACTTTTTCAGACGTCTACCTTGCATGTCCTGTTGGTTTCTCACAATCAGTCTCAATACGTGTGGTCTATCTGTTACAGTAATCATTAGTTTTCTTATTAATTAAATCATGTTGATTTAATTAGTTAAGTTATTACTCTTTAGTGCTTAAGCTTTCTCTTAGGTGCATTAATAATTAATTCTTTTATTAATTATTAATGTGCAACCTAACTTTTACCTTTTATGGTTTCCTTCACCTTTTTAAGGTTGACCTTTGTAATTGTTGTTCATTAATTCAGATTATAATTTCGCTCTCACATTTTGAGCAACTTCTGAGTTCTTCTTTTTCCCTCTTTCTGCTTCTCTCCTGTAAAAAGTTATTTGCATTTAGGTATTCTTGGCATTTTGTGGATTTGTATTTCTCAAATCCTACATGGTATTAGAGCCACACTACTACTGCCTGGTCTGGTTTTTTTGAAGTAGTGTTTCGAGGGCAAAAACCACAGCTTTTTTGGGGTTTCTTCAATCTAGAAGAGACACTTTTTTCTGGAGCACATTGAGAAAAAATGGACACCACCATCACACTCAGAAGGTCTAGGAGAGTCAATTTTCATATAAATTTTGCCATTTTTGGCCATAGTAGCCTCTGGGAAAATTTTTCTCTCTCTGGCTCAAATTTCAAGGTGAAAAATAAAAATAAAATCAAAAAAATCAAATTTTAATTGATTTTTGCGTTAAAAACTAATGCATGCAGTGCTAAAAATCAATGCTGCTTTGTAAATGGGCGCCACCGTCAGTTAACCGCTAGTGGTTAACCTCTAGCGGTTAACCTAACCACTAGGGTTTACTCTCAAACCTTCTTTGGGGTAGTTTTGAGCACTTTTGGTATTTTGGCCATATCTTGAGCATACGGTATTGGATTTTCTTCTTCCTTATATCGTAGGAAAGCTATTTCTGAGATCTATCTCATTATATAGGTTTGGTTTTCTGGTTTTTCATTTTTTATGTCTATTTTTCCAGTCAAATTCAGAACTTGTGTTTTTCAACACTCAGTTTGTTTCATGTGAAGAGTTATCATGGGTTTTTCTTCTCACCCTTCTGTTGTTATTCTAGAACGGGGTAATTATGATTCATGGGAAAAGGGTATACTTACACATTGTAGGTGGCTTAATATTTTCCCTTATTTGTATGATCTCATACCTAAACCAACCACTTCAGAGGGAAAATTAGCATGGGATATTATTAGACATCACATAGTAGGAATTATAGTGTCTAGTGTTGATCATGACACTGTGTTGGCTATATCGGACATTGATTTTTCTCACCCACTTTGGACACATCTTTGAGAGATACATGGATACCCTAATCTATCTCCATTCCTAGAGGATCCTGCTTCAGATTGTCTCATATCCATTTCTTGGAGAGAGAATACACCCTTTGATCATGATACTTTAGAGGAGCTTGAGTATTTAGACACCCTTACATGTTCCGATGAATCAGAGGCTTGTCTCACAGTTCCCACTCTTCAGAATGAGACTTCATCAACATCTCCTATTGCTCTTGATTCTTTGCAGCAGAAAATCATACATCTTCCATCCATAGATACTTTGGACTCTTATGTTGCAGACATATCTTTCTTGTTTTTTGAGTCTTATACTGCAAATTTGGAGGATTATTTTGAGGACATTCATCTCCTCTACCTTGAAAGTCAGGTTATTACTGTTCACCCACCATTATCTGTGCATTCAACATTTGCATTTTAGGATTCTCTACATTAGTTTGGATTTGGCATCATTTCTTTCAGTTCAGACAAAGAGATTCTTCAACATCCGATCATGGCACACATTCTAAGACAGATTGGTTCATCACTCTTCACAGGGTTTCTTCAAGATTGTCCTTTGGATCCATTTCTTCCCAAGGGGAGGAATATCATTTTCCGCTTTAGGATCTCCTTTTGGATTCTACATCAGGTATCTACCATTGTGACAGGAGTTTCTTCATTCTGGGGGGACTTTGGTCTCTCATCCCTCTCTCATGGGGGGACTGGTTGTACTTATGGTCTTGAGGGAGTCTCTTGAGCCATTTCTTTTTTTCATTCTTCTATCTCTTTTTGGAGAGGGGTTTTTCCCACGGGGTTTTCTTCTTTGTCTCTGGTTTACAGAGATTTCCTTGTATTGGGTACCTGATCAGGCCTTGTTGCCGGGATCCATTTCCTATTTTGATAGTTGTGCTAGGTTAGCTTACCCCCTATGATTAGCTTAAGGGGGGGTGTTAGAGAAATCATTAGTTGTCTTATTAATTAAATCATGTTGATTTAATTAGTTAAGTTATCACTCTTTCGTGCTTAAGATTTCTCTTAGGTGCATTAATAATTAATTATTTTATTAATTATTAATGTGCAACCTAGCTTTTACCTTTTAGGGTTTCCTTCACCTCTTTAAGGTTGATCTTTGTAATTTTTGTTCATTAATTTAGATTATAATTTTTCTCTCACATTTTGAGAAACTTCTGAGTTCTTCTTTTTCCCTCTTTCTGCTTCTCTCCTATAATAGGTTATTTGCATGCAGGTATTCTTGGCATTCTGTGGATTTGTATTTCTCAAATCCTACACTATCCACTTTTTTAAAACAAACTTGATTCCCAGCTCACTATCAGGGAATTCTAACCCTTTGATGCTTGAATCATTTACTTCCACTAAAATACGAATGATACTTCAAACTAGACACACTCACTTGAATAATTTGAGAATCTACTTGACACTATCGGGAAACTTTGATAAAGTTGAGATACAAATACATGATTAACACTAGACACAACAATTACACTTCTAAAGAATTAGAAGTACCTCCAAGATCACTACAGTTTCAGTGAGGAGAAACATCTCGTGGTTCCCTGTTTGATTTAGACTCTCCAGAAATAGGACAACTCACGAATGGAGTAAGGCTTTTGAGGACTACAAAATTGAAAAAAACCAAAAGTATGAAGACAACGATGAGGAAGAGGAAACAAACTTTGACCATCCTTTATTTGAGTCAGGAAGTGAGGAAGAGCTCACTAAAGAAGAATATGATAAACTCAAATAGAGCAAGAAGTTCCAAAAGATAATGGAAAAGATGATTGGCAAAGATAAAGAGAAATACTTTCTCCATCTAGCATCCACTGGCGTAAATTCACCCAAGGATTATGATGTGGAACAACTAAGAGAAAAGGAGGTGTCCACTCCTATATCTCTTCTTTCCAAACAACTCACCTTGATGCAAACAAATCTTATGACTCTCAAATAGGAGAAGGATAAACCCAAAATGAAATACTCTTTGGACTCCATTTGTCCATTTCCCTTTGACAAAAGTATTACTATGGTCCTGTTTCCTCCTAACATGGAAACAAAAAAATATGACAAATACACATGAGAGACTGACCGACATGACCATGTAAGATAATTTTATGCTCTGAGCATAGAATACATGCATGAACCTACATACCTCATGAGGCTCTTTCCTGGATTTCTAGGAGGAAATGCCATGGAGTGGTTCTTAAAACTTACACTTAAGGTAACAACTTTCGAGGAGTTAATTCAACGGTTTATCCAACATTACTCCTATAATATCTAGCATGACATGACTACGATGGACCTATGCAACACTAAACAAAAGACTGGCAAATCCTTTACACACTTTCTACAAAGGTGGAGGAAAATCTTTGCACGGTATTCAAGAGATATTCGTGAATCCGAGAAATTGGAAATCTTTGTTAATAACCGAGCACCTGATTTGAACTATGCATTGCAAATGCAAGACTCCCCTAGCTTTGATAGGATGATCAAAAATTCCATCTGTATCAAAGAAGTCATTGTTAAAAAGGGAGAAATCACTCTCCAAAGTGAAAACAAATCTAACAACTCCAACAACAAACCAAAATGGTGGAAAGAAAACAAAAATGTTGTTAACGATGGAGTGGTAGATGCATCCAGTGTTGGTCCTAAACTTGAGGTGTAAAACCTAATAAAAAGCATGCAAGCAAGAAAAGATTCCAAGATAACAACGTCTATACTGAAAGAAAACAACGTGAATAACAAAGGTAGGCCATGGAATTCAAAACCTTAAAGAACATTCACTCCTTTGGGAGAGCCTCTTGAGACTATTTTGAAGACACTATTAGACAAAAAAGTTCTCACAATCCTAGATTCCAAACCATGGGAACTGGAATTCAAACCAAGGTGGTGGGATGACAATTCTTACTATGTCTTTCACAAAAACAAAGGACACAAGACTAACAATTGTGTTAAAATCTAACATGTTATCCAAGACCTTATTGAAGGAGGCAAGATCAAGGTGGAGGGACACACCACTAATGAAGATCATACAACATTTAACAACTCGTTCCCTAATTACAAGAAAGGAAAAGAATCCAAAGGAAAAGGAAATGAGGTAAATTACACCTACTCTAAAAGTGATAATGTGATCAACATGCAAGACATTAAAAATGAATCAATTAATGTGATTACAATCAAAGGTGGTAAAGACACATCTTCCCAATCTAATGGCATGACGTGAAGTCAAGCATAGGTCACAATCAAAGGACCCAATTCCTCACTAAAAATAGCATCAACATCCAAGGTTCCCATTATCACTATTCCTAAACCAACAACAAAATAAATGGTTACTATTCTTGTAGCAAATTATTACTTGGTGGACAAATTGCAACGAACCTATGCTAAAATTTCCATTTTTGAGTTGCTTAAAATATCCATAGTGCATAGGGAAATCCTAGAACAAGCCCTACATGCCACAAATGTACCAAAGGATCTTGATATAGACAAATTCCAAGTGATGGTTAATCCCATCTCAGTGCCACATTATCTCTCCTTTTCTGAAGAGGATGGTAAATCATTAACACATCCTCATAATCAACCCCTTCATATTGAAGTCCTCATTCGTGAATCCCATGTTAGATGGGTATTGATAGATGGAGGTGTATAATTGAATATTTGTACCCTTAATCTAATCAAGAAACTCTGTCTCTCATAACAGACCATTGATTCTAGATGAAAAATCACTATCAAAGCTTATGATGAGGAAGAGAGATACTCTAAAGGTCTTATTGTTCTACCCATCAGAGTTGGGCCAATTGAAAGGAAAGTCATATGTCAATTTCTGGATCTACCCTTGGCTTACAACATACTATTAGGGAGACCCTGGATTCATGAAATGCAAGTTGTACCATCTACTTACCACCAGTGTATCAAGTTCCCACATAATGGGGTGGAAGTGACAATTCCTGCAGATGTTAATTATACTTGCAACAATATCAAGGCAAGTAGTATGATTCCACATAACAATGAAGCTATGGATGAGATTGCTCCTGAGACTACCAAAGATATGGGGATGAAAAGTTTTGGAAAGACCTTAAAAATTGAAGAAGCAGGTATGGGAGAATACAAGTTGGACATGACCCCATCATTGACAGAACTTCCAGTATCACCAAGATCCTATCGAAAACCTTCCTCATCATTCAAACCTGGTGCATTTCAAATGCCACAAATCCACAAAGCAACTATCATGGTTAAGGAATCCACATCTTCTTTAGATAACACAAAAGAACATGCAGTCTTGGCCTGACTTTACAAAGGAGAACCGATGGAAGCCGAGGTAAAACATGTGGAAATATCCCCGGAGAAGTATGGGAAAGGATATGATCTCCTCAAGCAAATGGGATATAAAGGAAAAGGACCTCTAGGAGACAAAGGAAAAGGAATCATTGAACCTTTACACATGGAATTGATAGAAACTAAAGATAAAATAGGGCTAGGTTTCAATAAATCTACAAACCCTACTTCAAGGGATAGTTCAGTTTCTGATAAAGGGAGTGATGAAACAAAAGAAATAGAGCTAGAACCATGGTCCTATGAAATATTATTACATTTTGGCATGGAGAATCCTGAATATCAAGGCGAGCGCTATGTACCAAGCTTTGAAGTACCACAAGATCTTCGCTTGCCTTTGTTAGCACAAACTCCTATTCAAGAGATAGAAGAAACAATAGAGGACCATCCAGCAGTACCATTGGTCTAAATAGTTACTGGAGACACACCTCGACTATAGGATTTACGTCCTAACTGGGTGTAGTTAGTCATAGTTTCACATGTCCTTGATTTACCACACTTTGATCTACAAGTGGCTAATAGGGTACTCCAGGTAAATATTACTGAATTCTTAAACAGGTTTGATGACGAAGTAACCGACTCACATGATTATGAGTGGGATGAGCTATCTGATTCCACAAAGGACATTGAAATAGATGTAATTCACATGTTCATAGCTACATCAGCACACCAAGAACCTTCTAACACCACTCCTAATAGTGTTGATATTCCTGAAGCAGAGGAGGAATTCCTTCCCCAAATCATTGATGAAGAAACTGGTGTTCTCTTAGGTCTAGAAGAAATTTAGAGGTGACAAGCTAGGAGCCTCCTCCTACAAAGAGATGATGAAGAATAATACTCAAATGATGAGTCACTAGAGTTTGGTCCACATATAACTAACAATGACCTTTTTAATAACAATCTGGCTCTTATTGATCTAAAACTCTAAGAGATTAACTTAATAGAACATGTCATGTCAGTTAATAGTCTTGATACTAACGCAATGTTTTCCTTCTCAGAGTCTGACTCCTTTTCTTTGATAAACCCATATCTAATTGATTGGACTAATACAGATCCTACCCCTATCGTCGAATTTTCCATTGACTACACCTTGGCTAGTTAGCTAAATGCTTGTGAACCCTATCCTTCTTCCACCAATGCAAGGAGCGAGAACATGCCACAGGAGGATATCAAGTTTCTCAGAAAAAAATTGAAAAATAAAAAGAAGAAAATATCTGATGGTGAAAACCACATTGTGGTAGTATCAGATTCTAAAATGGTAAAAAAAAAGATGTATCTGAAGGTGAAAACCTCTTAGAGGCACCAAAAGATGGGATTATTGATATCCTCCCCGAACACTTTCAAGAAAGATCTTCAGTATTGATAGAACCAACAGAACCAATTCACTTGGGCACATCTGAAAATCGTTAAATATTTCACCTAGCACAATATTTTTTAGAAAAGGAAAAGGTACAATTCTCTAAGTTCCTGAAAGAGAAAAATATAAACTTTGCATGGTCTTACACAGACATGCCTGGGCTAGATCCTGAATTAATAATGCACCATTTATCTCTAGCTCCTGGGATCAAACGCGTGAAATAGAAAATAAGAAAGATGCATCCCCATGTTGCATTGCTAGTAAAAGGAAAGCTAGATAAATTATTGAAAGCTGGATTGATTTGAGTCATCGCTTATGCAGGATGGATTTCTAATGTAGTCCTAGTGTCTAAATCCGATAAATCTATTACGATCTATACCGACTTCATGGAATTAAACAAGGCATGTCTTAAGGATGACTTCTCACTACCTAATATTGATATGATCATAGAACTCATAATAGTCTACCAAATGTATTTATTAATGGATGGGTTCTCAGTATATAATCAGATTAAAATTGCTCCTGAAGATCAAGAAAAGACAACATTTACATGTGCATGGGGCACCTTTTGCTTGAACATCATGCCCTTTGGTTAAAGAATGCAGGTGCTACATATCAAAGAGCAATGACCACTATATTCCATGATATGATGCATAAAAACATGGAGGATTACGTGAATGACACCTTAGCTAAATCAAAATAAAGGAGCACTCATATCACTGACATAAGAAAGATATTGGATCATATGGAGCAATTTCAACTTAGGCTCAATCTAAAGAAGTCTTTCCTTTGGAGTCCAATTAGGAAAGCTCTTAGGGTTTATTGTCTCAACAAAAGGGATAGAGGTCAATCCTGTGAAAGTCAAAGCTATACTAGATATGACTCCTCCACACAACATTAGTGAAATAAGGATGTTACAAGGGAGACTCTAGTCAATCAGGAGGTTCATGTCGCAACTTACAGATAGGGCACAACCCTTTACCAAATTGCTACACAAAGGTGTCACTTTCATGTGGGATGAGCATTGTGAAGCTAACTTTAGAGAATTAAAAGAGTACCTAGCTACTCCTCCTATTCTTATGGCACCCATTAATGGAAAGCCATTACTCCTATACATTTCAGCTATAGCCACATCATTAGAAGTATTATTATCACAAGAGGATGAAATAAAGAAAGAAAGAGAAATATACTACATTATTAGAACACTAGTCTCCTATGAACTCAATTATAGAATTATTGAGAAAGAATTCTTAGCGGTTGTCATTGCATCACAAAAATTGAGACATTACATGCTATCACATACAGTAAGGCTCATTACAAAGATCGATCCTTTGAATTACCTCCTAAGAAAAACAACATTAATAGGATGTCTGGCAAAGTGGGTCCTCATTCTGAGCGAATCTGACATTGCGTATGTGGAAAAGAGGGCTATTAAAGGACAAGTCCTCACAGATAAATTAGTTGATTCACCACTCCAAGATGATGAACCTTTAAGGATTGAGTTCTCTGATGAAACAATTATGCACCTCACTCAATATCTATGGAAGATTTACTTTGATGGTTCTTTCATGAAACAAGGCTCTGGAGCGGGGGTTCTATTCATAACTCCTCAAGGATACAAGATACCCAAGTCCTACAAATTGATGTTTCCATGCACAAATAACATTTTTGAATATGAAGCATTGGTAAACGGTCTTAAACTTGCCGTAGAATGGAATATTGTAGAGTTACATGTGTATGGTGACTCCCAGATCATTATCAATCAGGTCAATGGAGATTATCAGATGAAAGATGAGAAATTGATGCCCTACAAGTAGCTAATTGATTACCTAAAGAAGTACTTTGTCTTCATCACATTCTAGCAAATACCTAGAATAGAGAACAAAGTTGCAGATGCTATGGCTACATTGGTGTCTATGTTACAACTGGAGGAACATCAATTCCACTATGACTTCTTGGTGGAAGAATTATACTATCCATCTTTTGACACCCCTGAATACCAAGTAATCTGTGCTATAAACACCCAAACCCAATCTCGATATGCTAATATCATTTGTTACGTAACTGACCAAACCATTCCCCATGATATATCAAGAAATGAAAAATGATCCTTGATTAGGATAGCATCGTGTTATGTCCTCATCACTAATAACTTATATTGACGAGGTCTTTATGCTACACTTGTTAGATGTTTAGAGCTTGAAGAGTCAAATCGTGCATTAACATAAGTCCACAAAGGTGTATGTGGATCACATTCAAACAAATTTTCACTAGCATAGAAACTTCTCAGAGTAGGTTATTACTAGCCTACAATGGAAAAGATTCTATTCAATTTTCCAAAACATGTCATAAATGCCAAACACATAGAAATCTCATCCATGCTCCTGCTAGAGAACTTATACCTTTATAACACATTGGCCATTTCAGCAATGGGCCTTTGACTTGGTTGGAAAAATATATCCCAATTCTTCAAATGGACACAAGTTCATCATTATGGCCACTGAGTATTTTACAAAGTGGATCAAAGCTGTGTCGCTAATCAAAGCCACTGGCAAATAGGTGGCTATGTTCATATTGGACTACATTATCTATAGACATGGGATACTCTCTTCAATTGTAATAGACAATGGGGGCCAATTTAAAAATCACAACATCGATGACCTCTGCGAACAGTTTCACATCACTCAACATTGCTCCTCAATCTATTAACCTCAAGGTAATGGACAAGATGAGGCATCTAATAAGAATATTCTCAAGATCCTACATCAAATTGTGAATAAGTCTGGTAGAGATTGGCATCTACAACTAGATCTGGCACTATGTGCGTATAGAGAAAGCATCAAAATACCAACTGGTGCCATGCCATTTTCCCTAGCCTATGGCACTTAAGAAGTACTACCTATTGAGGTTGAAATCCCCTCTTTGTGGGTATCTTTACAAGGTCTTGTTACTAATGAGCAATACCACATTGATAGGGTGAATGCACTAGAATTACTTGATGAGCGCAGGCAATAAGCGTTCGATCATCTAAAGGTGTACCAAGCACGAATGTCCAAAGGATACAATAAAAAGGTCAAACCACACCAATTTCAAGTAGGGGATCTTGTCCTGAAGGAGAATCCTAAGAACCGGCCTAACAAAGAACAAAAGGGAAAGTTTGAACCTAACTAGTTGGGACCTTATGTTATCACTTCTACTTTTGTGACTGGAGTGTATCACCTGGCTAGACCTAAGGGAGATGTTCTTCTAGATCCTATAAATACTCTACAATTGAAGTGATTCTATGCTTGATGTTGGGATAGCAGAGCCTGTACAGTGGAAAACTCAAAAAATACCAAAACATTAGAAAATAGATCCTGAAGAAATCTAAAAATAGTGGAAAAAGTCTTGAAGAAAGGTATCCTTGGTGGAAACCTAGAAAATAGGTGCCTTGATACTAAAAAAATATTTGAAAAAAGAAAAACTAGCAAAACAAAATTGAAAAAGAGAAAATTTCCTTCATGAAAACCTGGTAAAACGGGCGTCCTGGTGGAAAAAAGAATGAGAAAGTTTTGCCAAGTTGTGAAAACCTGGCAATGAGGTGTCACTTGCATTCTTCACTTTATCTATCAATACATTGCTGATACTATGCCTTTACGATTATACCTATCCCAAGGGTTGACTTTGTTTCCTTACAAACATCTTATCCTTGCTTGGGATTTATCTGCATTTCTATCTTGGGAACAAGTCATTTCACACTGGGGGCATCTTTTCTAGCATGTTAGGTTGAGTCTTCTAGGTCATCATATGATGGTTTATCTTGTGACACGATGCTTCTTGATTCTTGCACCAAACTATCACTTTCCTAAAACAAGGATGACAAAAACATAGCACTAATGGTGTTCCTAAGCACTACATTGGATGGTAAATAAGAATGATGATTCTACACAGACATGGAACAACATTTTTCTTTAATTCCAACATTTGATTGACGAATCTCTACTGCGCTTGAAAAATGAATCAATAGTATTTCTGAATACTACTTAAACACAGTTTGATCTTGGTTTGATCATGACTCTTTTAAGCACTGATGGTGTCCTACCTAGGGGCATCTAAGTAGTTATGAATTTTATTTGATTTATTCTCAATTGATGGTTGTTATGTCTTTGAAGTTACTCCATGACGTCTATGCAAAGACAAAGAGTCACAAGGATAGGGGGCATAACATTTTCTTGGTTTTCTGCATATGGTGATTGTTCCAAATAATACTATACATTTCCCCTAACTTGGATGTTTATGGTAAGAGCTGCCACCATGAGTGGATAGACACATATATCTCCATCTTTATTATGTGTAAACTACAGTGAGGTTGAAAGAATTTCCTTGTGTGTTTTCTAACTCAAATTCTCAGTAAGGTATACAAAGCATAACTGTACCCAAGGATATGAATTTTCAAGGTCATTGCAGGTCCAATATCTTACCTTACATAGATTCTGATATAGTAAAAGGAAGGTGACTATTTTGTTATCCTGGATTTTATGCCTTGATGCCTATGTCTATTTCTGACATTTCATCCAATAAAAATAGTATTCATACTTTCATAATATCAGTGAGTATTAGTGATGGTCTTACTATCAAGTGGTATCCGTTTTGGAAAGCACCCAATGATGATAAAAATGATACAATATCTACGAATCAATGACAAGTCCTAAGAGTCTGCATATAGCTACATTTAGGGATTGCATGATTCATTTTTTTGAAAGAAACAAAAGCATAGGGAATCTGAGCTCAAAATGATTTCTTGATTCATCCAAAATCCAAGTTAATCATATAATCCATGATTCCTAAAATCTTTGATCTATCGGGAACAAAATCGAACTCACTTTTTAACGTGATTAACTTGGTACCCATGTGTTTACTCTTAAACACACCTTCATTTCTTCACTTCTTCTATTCCATTCTTTCTTGACCTAACCATTCGATGCAAGTGATATGTTCTTTCAATCGAGGGATTTTATTTCTTTCCCTCGATTTCGCTCATGAGGGGGCATTATCACACTATCATCAATCAATTTTTTGCTTGAAACAAGGTCAAAAATGACTTTGTTATCAAACAACTAGGGGCATGGTAGTTTCCTTGACTAAGTAGGAACTGTTGGATAGAAATCTTTGGTTCTCATAAGCAGGATATATTGTGTTCCATCATTTAAAAAAAAAATTTCTTACTAAGCTCCTGGCAGCTTCATACTGACTTTTGGACGACAACCAAGTTTAGAATCAGTATTGTCTATCTTTGGATGACAACCAAGTTTAGGATTGGTATCTTTAAGATCTTTTATTGACCTTTGTATGACAACCAAGTTCAAAGTCAGTTCTATCAGTTTAGTTCAATCAAGTACGAGACTGATCACATTGGGCATTTCATTCGATCGTGAGCGAAATTCTCAAATATTTTTGAAGTCAAAAATCAAAGACTTTCTTTGAATCAATGTGCTTCTCACACATCAATTCAAACAGCGGCAAATGTAACCACCTGGATTTGGTCTACCCTGACCATAGACCCTATTTTACCTAAGTGTGATCATACCCCTAATTATGTCTAGACAACTCTTTAATCGGTTGGCATAATTCATTCAAATCAGATTTAATCTCCTAACAAATTTAATCACTCAATTTTATTAATCACCTCATGCAATCAAAACCAATAAAATTAATACAAATCAATTCAAATCAATACCTATTGTGTGAGAAATTACACCTTCATGAAATTAGGATCAATAACAACAATTCCATTGAAAGAAAATACAATTTTAATCTAAGAATTGTAATTAAATCTATGACATCTCATGCTTCCCTATCTAATCTTTGTTAAGAGAGCTCTCACCCTTAATCTCTCTCAAGGAAAATCCTAGAATGAGAAAAATTGGTATGAAATGCTTAATCTAGCTCAAATGCTCAAAGATGTGTGTGTTTTCAACTCAAATGCTCATGATTCATGCTCTCAAATCAACAATTGCTTCTAAAAAATGCTCAAAAATGCTATGCAAATGCTCACTATACTCTCAAATTCTCTCAAATTGCCTATAATAAGGATGCTTTGCACTTGAATTTCTAGGATATGAAATACATATAAAATGGCTTGTATTTATTGCAAATTCCCAAGTGTAGGGGGTAGAGTGAATTAACCATGGGTTAATGTTTGGTTGAGTTTGATCCCTCAAATGGTTTCAAATGGGGGGACCATTTAAATGGTTGTCTGTAAAGGGTGGGACAAGAAGACAAGATCCTCAACTCTCATTGGTAGATCAATTTGAGCTGAAAGAAATTAAGAATTATTTAATTCAATCATTTAATAAAATTTAGTCATGTATGGGTGAATGGGTTGGATTTGATTCTTGATTTAAAAACTATACAATTAATTGATTAAAATCAATTATATAATTTTGATTGATTCCTTTTAGGCTTGAATTTAATTATTTGATTTCATTATTATTTAATCCTTTGATTTTAATTGATTTTGTCCAATTTTCTTGATAAATTTCCATTTAATTTGATTTTAATCCATTTTGATGCATTTTGATGAGATTTAGGGCAATTGGCTGAGATTTGTAGATTTTGATGATTAAGAGACACCTGGTCAATTTTAGGTGTCTACAAATGCCCCTCTTTGAATTGATGTGTGAAGCACATTGATTCAAAGAAAACTTGGTGTCCTGTTCATTGATTTGATATTGATTGCTGATGCAAAACCTGATATGATGATTTGACGCAAAACCTGATGTGAAACTTGATGAGAAACCTGATGTGAAACCCTAATACAAAACTTGATGCACAATGCCTGACTGACAAATTTTGAATTTTTAATGCCCCAGATTTGATGTAAGATATGATGGAGAATCCTGATTTGATAATATGATGATGCCCCCTCAGAAATGAAAATTTTTGATGTTTTGAATGCCAAAATTTTGATGAAACTGATGATTAATAGATCCAAAGATGATTTCATTTATGATAAATAACGATGTTGAAAAAAGATGTCAGAAGTTCCCCCAGTGTGCAAAAATATGTAATGTAGTCCAAATGGGTCAAAAACCTTCAAAAATTAGGGTAAAATAGCTTAAATAGGTTGAAAAACCCAAATTTACTATTCATTTTCACTTTTACTATTGAGATTTTTGCTCTGATCCTGTGACGATTGACAGCAATGGTATTCCCCATTTGAGAGCATCGGTTTGAGAGAGCACACCATTATCAGAGACTTCCTGACTACGGACCTCCGGTGAGTGATTTCAACCTTCCTAGTGCATTTATTGCTTAGTTATTAGCATTTATTGCAAGTTTTTAATGCTTTCTAGATAAGTCTTTGCAAAACACCATGTAGGAAATGTTAAGAGCCACCTAGGGTAAGGAAAAGCCACCTCCGTGCATTTTAAATCCATGTTGGAGAAATCCAGAGCTGCCTAGTACTTAGGTTAAAATTCTAACCCAATGAATTTTGCACCACCTATGAAACCCTAACATTTGAAGGCTGCCTACGACAATTTGAAAGCTGCCTAGGACATTAAAAGGCTGCGTGCTTTGTAAAGCACCACCTTCGATGATTAAAGTGTCACGTATAAGACTTTAACACAGTGGGGCTAAAAAAAATTGGGTACACTTAGCCAAGTGCTGCCTACAAGAAAATATGGGCAAAATTGAAAATAGATATGATTAACTTGCCTTCGATTGAATGTCTGAAAAGATGTGATTGACTTCCAATCTAGAAAATGTACTTCCATAATGTCACTTAGTGTTTAGGATATTAGAAAAATCATATCGATGAATGTTTGATACGTCAATCAGATTTATTAAAAATGATGCCAAATTGATCCCTTCTCAAGATCTAGAGGTTAGGAACAATAGGTTGATGTGCTCAAAATAGAGCAAGATAGATTTATTGTGTTTGATTGACTTAGAATGATCCACCAATATAAAAACTAATATAATTCACTTTGTTTCAAAATGTAGGAACATTACCTGAAGTTGCGAGTATGGGGTGTAGTGTCTTGGATCTTTGATTTGGTTGATGAGCTTACTCCTCCTGAGAGACGTGCTATCGAGACATGTGGTATTAGTTTCCTCCTTGATGTCCCTCAGTTTCAACTGAACCAAGGTCTATTGAAAGCTATGGTAGAGCAATGGCACTCTGACCATAACACTTTCCATCTACCCCTCAGCGAGATGACTACCACGCATGAGGATGTATATAGATTATTGAGGATCTTGACTCGCGGAGAGCGAGTATACTATGATTCAGTTTATGATGGTAGCATATACAGACGGGTGTTTGGAGACAACACCATTGAGAATGATTGCATTACTTAGGCACATATTGCATCATTCCTGACCTTACCAGCATTATTAGGAGCAGTCATTGAAGGATTGTTTCTTCCTGATAGGAGAGGTCATGGATTTGTGGTTGGATGGGCCCATATATTGGAGGAAATGAGTGCACATCCTCAGAGATTTGACTGGGGTTCATGTGTGTTGGCCTAGCTTTATCATGATCTTCATGAGATTGTATATAGGCGCAATGCATCTATTTCAACAGGTGTGGTTCTTTTACAGCTGTGGACTTGGGAGCATATCCCTATCACAAGACCAGTCTCAGCATGAGTGCGGGCCCAAGGATATCCATATATTTTTTGTATGATGGTATGCTTGTCCAACATCATCTGGACAAGGTTGATTTTTGGTGTCGTAACATTGATGAGATTGATCAGGTCGTCTATAAACATATTTGAGATACGAGAGGTGGCGAGAGGATGATGACAAGTTTCCTTATATGTTTTCCCCTTAGTGGATGATTGGTTGATCACCACTGTGTATAGAGAGATTTTTCTTTGGGAGAGTGCTTTGTCAATATGGCTGAGTATAGGATATGCCATAGGGTATGGCACTTTATGCTAGGGTATAGGTAGAGTGATCCATGTGGGAAGCTCAGGTTGACTATCAGTATGCCTATGCATAAATTAATTAGCTTGGATTTGTGAGATGGGATCTAATGACACATATAGCTCATGCATGGATGTCCACTGAGTATCGAGAGTGGTTCTTACGACATTGCTTTGTTAGATTTATAGATCCAGCTGAGCCTATCCCAGATGTTGATGATCTATCTGATGATGATGGTGGGGATGATGATGATGGTGATGGAGATGGTAGGAGACCTCAGAGACAGAGGGTCTAGAGAGCACCTAGGGTACAAAGAGCTGCAGGACCTGGGATGCGAGGTGGTGATGTTAGGGGCCAAGGTGGGGGATTTGGTCAGCTTAGACAGAGGTGAGTGCAGGCATAGGTACGTCCCCAGAGATAGGCTCCTAGCAGAGTTTGTGCAGAGTGGGCTAAGAAGAGACATAGATGAGTCCAGGTTGTGAGATAGGTTCCAGTACAGGGACATGTTCCACATAGACCTCCCTCTCCACAGAGATAGACTCCTTAGGTAGATCCACGGAGTAGTATGGCACCGGTGATACCATAGGTTCCATTAGTGCCATAGGCACCTCAGGCCCCCCAACATCACAGGAACCTCCAGTTCCTCCCATTGTGGATAGCTTAGTTCAAGATGTGAGAGGATTACAGGTAGGGATGACTGTAGTGACTGGATGCTTGGATCAAGTTACGACTATGTTGTAGCAGTTCGTAGTGACTTTAGCTCAATTACCTACCAGTGTGAGCACTAGCCAGACACCACCTTCCACACAGGATAGATCAGGTGATAGAGATGCTAATGAAGTAGGAGGTTTAGGTACAGGTATTGCTGGAGATGGATCAGGTGCTCCTGCTGGGTCATGAGATAAATTGGGATCTATGATATCCAGATATTAGATTGATGTATCATGTATTTTTGATCAAGACTTTGATATATGGATCATGTATTGATGTATCTTTAATATACATATTTTCTATAGAAATTTGACTATGGACATTTATTTATGATGATCTTCCATTGATTCCCCTTTGATGATATGGTTATGAGATTTCTTTTATGCATATCTATATGATTCTATGATGCATTTACTTCTATTATGCTATGGATGCAATGTATTAGAGTAAGACATAGATAGATGGATGCAAATGATGTTAATGCAACTTAATTCTATTTTATATTATGATTTTATTATGATGTATGGATTAGGCAATGCAATGGGGTAAAAGTACAAACCTGTGTCACACTTTTACAAACGAAGAGGACCACGACATGCAAAATCGTTAAACTTTAATGACATTATGTGATATTTGTGTTTAGAATTTGAAAATGATGTAAACTAATGAAATGTGTAAAATTGGATGTAGTTTATGCCTATAATTTTTTTAATTTATTTGAATAATAATTGACATAGTTTTTTAATTTTTGAAGGTTATTTTTTAATTGCTGAAAAATGCTGAAAATGTTGGGTCTAGTTCCCTCCAACTAAATATATGCAAATAATCTTTTTTTCCTCTGATTTGAGAATATGTTTTAGATGACATGTACAACTAGTGCATATAAAAAGAAATATTGATTTTTGGTATATATTTTGTCTGTTATAAGTATTCAAAGTCGGAGTTACCCGAAATTAACAGTTTTTTTCTCCCTCCACATTTGCCCTAGAAAATCTAAACCAAATACAAAAAAAATTACATATTCTTGAAGAGGACTCTCTCTTCTAGTGTTAAATATAAGTTGTAAATTTTTCCGACATGATTTGCTATTTTTTTTTTCGAACGAGCGTGTTCTTCAATGCCAAAATACCTACTTGGAATTTTTTCAAATTATAATATATTATATGTAATCGAAACACAATAAACATTATATGACCATAATCTAGACTTTGAGCTCTACAAAAGGGTATATTTAGATTTTTAAAATGGTTGAGTTTTGATGAAGACATTAGTTGTCTAAGTGAGAAGTTCTATAATTTTGAAATTTTTTCCTATTTGGCTACCACATAGGATGCCACATAGATAGTTTTGGTCGGAACTAGTTCAGCCGAACCAGTTCTGGCCGAACCCCCATATATAAATATGTGCCAATTATTCATCGATAGAACATAGTTGGCTTATATTTACTCATGAAATTTTGGCCAAAACTGGTCTGGTCGGACCATTTTTGGCCAAAACTCATTTGCCACATCGACGCCACATGGCACCATGTTTGTGCCACATATATACGGCCAAAACTGATTTGGCCGGAACTATGAAAATGGTCCTCAAGTGCGACACAGCTTCGTAGTTTTACCCAATGATATGGATGCAATATTTAGTGTAATGGTAAAAATGAATGCAATTATCTTTTTGGAATTTGATGTATGCAACTTAAGGTATGAAATGCAAATTGTAACTGGTGAAAGATGAATGACTAATGCTTAATTATTCTTTTTCTTTCTTTTCTCTTTGCTATGAATATATAATGAATAATGATTAATGCTATGAATGCAAAAGATAATCTCATATTGATGATTTGAAACCATTGAATTGATGTAGAACCCATTTTAATGATGAACCCCCTTGAACTTGGAAATTTGCTAAAAGTAAATACCATTAAGCTAACATGCAAATACAACTAACCTAACATGAAAATGCAATGCAACTAATTGTCCTTGAGGTTTGCGAAAGAAATGCCAACAAAGAAATATTTTCATCATTGAGCGTTGTGGAACTAGGAGTTGATACAATCCTTACAGGTTCCAATGCAACCATAAGAATATGAATATGAATTTCATCTCATTTGGTAACCTTCTGTGAACCAAGTATAACCCTCACTAGTCGAAGGACCAACTATGGGAGTATGAATATCGATTTAATCAGATTCAATGTTGCAAGTGGAGTTTGGTATTAAGATATAGAAGATCTAAATAGCCAAGGTATCCTTTTGAGTGAACAAACAAAGGTTAATCCTCCTTCCTATTGTTGATGGGACTCTTGTGACTGGGTCCTTCAGCAGATGTAAGTTGTCACCGGGTACTGGGGTACTGTCCAACTTTGCTTGTAAAGGTTGTCTAGGGAAATGAGATTCCCCGGACCTCCAAGCACCTGGGAGTCGGGTCTCGACGGTGTGGGGCTTGGTTGGGAGATGTGACTATTTTTGAGGGGGATAGCTAGTTTTCTTCAACTGGCTCTCTCTGGGGATTCAGGAAGGTGAGGTTTCTCCAAGCATTCTTACACTTAACAAATAAACTGAAAAATATCCTGTAGGGTTAGAAATACTTCATCTACCTGTAGTTATGTTGAACATTCAAAACATCATAAATACTCTAAAACACTATACTAAATACCAAAGAAACATAAAACCATCAATTCATATTTCATCAGTAGCAAAGGAAAGGAGGTCATTAATCTATTTTTAGTGTTGGAGCAAAGGACATGAAGAACATAAAGCATAAAATACCATCTATCTAGAAGACAAAATGCCAACAATATCATTGCAAGAACTCTCCCTTCTTCATTAGAATTTATTCTAGCAAGCACTGGTGCGTGGTACAATGGTGGCTCCAAGGGAGAATCTAACTATTGAAGACTTAAACTATGGAGCATTGAGCTCTGTAATTGAGAAATGAAAATACTGCTTTTCTATTACTATGGACTGCAAAATCATCAATTTTTTTGACCCTTGGAATGGTTTCAAACTTATTATTTATACACATACACATCTAACCCTAACCCTAACTTATGTTACACTGCACAATAGAATATATTATCTGGTGGTCGGTACTACCTGCGCCACTCTACAAAAGACCTAGAGATAGAATAGGCCTGTCATGTCAGAAGAAAAGATTGAGAAGTGAAGTAGAAGAATCAGCCTTGAGAAGAGAGCCAAGAAGAAGAAAGGGGAAAAATCATCCCTCGTGGATTGAGGCTACATGCCTAATAAATGGGAAAAGTGGCACCTTGTCTCCAATGCACCAGGTGTACATCTGAAGCGGTGCCTCGAGAAGACCAACTGTCAGAAAACCTCTTACCGATCCGACGTGCCTTGATGTAGCTAACTACCTTCTGACAACCTTTATTAACTACTTTTAAAGTGACCGATCAGTCTTGGGGACTAGGATGCAGATCACTGAAAGAATACAAAAAATGTAGGATCTGGGACTTCGGGATCTGGGAACTTACATTATGAAAGAATAAAGAATACAAAATGCCTGGGTTTTCTCCAGCCTCTAGAGAAACTTTATTGTTTCTTATTATCATTGAAAACTTGGAGGAGATGGGAGATTCCATCTTCATCGATGTCTTTAAGCTTGGCCCTCCGGTACTTGGCCACCTCCATCTCTTCCCCCAGGTTTGGAACATTTCCCTTAAACTCATCGGCCATCTTAACCACATCATGACCACTAAGTACCATATGATTTATTCTCATCATTTGAGAGCCATCTACTCCCTCTAGGGATTGATACCTTGATTCCATTAACTCATCAAACTTCCCCAAAACATAATCCTCTGGTGTGCATGTGTCAGTGCTAAATGGATTAGCCCCGGAGACTTTTGAAACAAAAGACTTGTATAAATTAAAATAATATTGTATTGTATTGATCTTCTCCCACAGAATCCCTACCAGTTGCTTGATTACCCCCAATGTGAGGTAAAGTCTTGAGTGTTGGGTCTTCACAAAATCAAATGACTCTTCTCCCAAAATCCCAGATTCAGAGACAATCTCCTCCCCGAGGCCGACGAGTTCTTCTAACTCAACTTTCCATGTCTCATAATTTTTGATATCCCCCTCCCATATGTTAATGATGGTCTTGGCGTAATGTAAAATGTGGCAGGATGCATATAGATCTGGGAGGGTGGATACTAGGAAACGCCAAACATTTCCCACTTGTAGGGAAACCCATTCATCGACTACTTGGGCCTTCTTTTTCATTGCCCGTAATGAGTCTATGTCACTCTGTGGTAGTGGTGCATCAGATGTAGAGGCCTCCGTAGGAATAACACTAATAGGTCAGACCAGCTCATTTAGAAACTGCATAAGGTTTGCATTTTTCTCCTTTTCTGCTTTGAGCTTCTGAGTCTCCTTTTCATAGCGGCCTCTACTGCCTTGGCTGCCTCTTTCAATAGGTCTAGTTCACCATATTTTCCCCTCTTCCCTAGTGATACTTCTGTGATACTATAATCTCCAGCCTCTGCCGTCACTTTGTCTACGTCTGGGGAAGTTGTCGCTATCACCATGACTATTTGTCCACCTGGCTTAGTTTGTAGGGTGTGGACTGTCTGGGCTTTCTTGGCCTTTGGCAGGTTTTGAACTTGAACCATCATCTCGGCCAATGAGGGATGGGCTCTGGGTGTTGATAGGGGGCCTTCCTCTTTTGGGTTTCTATCAACCACGGGGGCGGTAGTGGTGGCTTGGTAGCCAAAATGTGTTCTTGTAACTTCTCCCCAACATCTTGCTATGCCCCTTCAGTATTATGGGCCTCTTTCAGCTCCTTCCCCGTATCCTCTATCTCATTGATAGTATTTTCTTTGGTGGTATCTGTATTCTTTACCCCATTATTTGTCTCTTCAGCAACATTCGGGTCCTCATTGGATGCCCCATGGTTTTCCTCTTCTTGTTCCTATTCTTCCTCAGCCTCTGTTGTTGGGATGTCCTCTTCCATTGGTACATCTTCTGGTAATGAGGGAGGTAATGGGCCAAGATTCAGTGTTTGGGCCGCAGTGATTACCTGGCCAAATAGTGCCTTCGGGAGTGGCATTTGGAACACGACAGCTAGGGTTATGATTGTTCCTGAAGGCCCGGTTCCCGCAGCTGGTGCCATTTGTTCACTTTTATTTTGTTGGCCCACTCGCATGTCTTGTATCTCTGGGACTTCGGAGGCAATCTCTTGTTCTATCTCTTTCTCTTCTTCTACATGCTATTCCTTCTCTTGTGCAGGTTCCTATTCTAGAGCTTCTTCTTGCTCTGAGATCTCAGCCTCTGGCTACTCAATGTCCCCCTGCAAATTTCCAAATTCATTAGTTCTAAAAATGTCATCAAATTCATCCTGAGGGGGAGGATTTTCTAGGGCATGAGCAGGCTCTGGTTCTTTTTCTGGCTCCACGGAGTCAGAAGAAAGGATTTCTACTTGTGGGACTTGAGGCATCCCTAGTTCTAGCTCCTTTTTAGGCTTTGGATTAAGCCTTTTCTTCCTCTTGGTGACCAAAGGTGGCCCCGCATATTTTAGGGCCCGTTCTTCTTCTAGATCTACCCCTATTGACTTCACAATTAGTGTTGCTAGTGAAGGGGAAGAAGGCAGACGAATGGGTCTGGTCATGAGCACCAGGGTTGCCAATCGTGTGATTAATTTATCTTTCATTTGCTGGGAAGCTACCAATGATTATTTCAGTTTCTCCTTAATGGGGGTCTCCTATGGAGCTGGGGTTTCCATTTTTTTTTCCCCCTATCTTCTCTCTATGAAGAAGTTCCAGCTCTTGAGGTCAATTTTGGCACTGGCTGGGTAGCTCTATGGACGCTGCCCAGGCATACTTAAAATATATGTGGCTACATTCGACCATGTTGTAGGTGAATTCTTCAATTGTGGGCCCCTCCTGGGCATTCCAATCCACTGGTGGGAGGGGCAACTTATCAATCCCCTTTTCTTTGTACTGGGGGTCTAATGTGGATCCAGAGTCTGAGAAGTCATTTAGAAATCTCTGGAGCTTTAACCTTTCCATCATTCCCATGGTCATCTAGACGTAATGCTGGCTTCAAACTTCCATGTCATCCTGGAAATCTTCTCAGAATTCTTCCATGTGGTATTGGTGGGGCTCTAATTCCTGGGGAAGTGGTGATGCAATTTTGTCATGCAGATCAAAATTCTTCTACGCCAAGTAGAATTCTGCTAACTTATAGCTTTTGAGCTCATTGTCTACCTCCTTGGCTATGGCCAGATTGCATGAGTAATTCCCACAAGTAATTGGGAATGGGATGTTTGTCACCTTCTTTAAGGTGTAGAAGGCATGTAGCTCCATTATTTGTCTACAATATTCTAAAAGAATTATCTTGTTCCCACAATGTTTGGGTAACAAGTAAGGTTTCCTGGTGAAACCGGTCAACCTTATGTATGTATGTTGCTGGAACTGTATTTAATAATGGCCCTAACTTCTGACCAGATTCATCACCTCTATGGAGAGGCGGTATCCTACATCCCAGGTAGGTGTGAGCAGGTTGTAATAGATAAAGGCGTCATTCACACGACAAAAATTGGGGAAATTGGCCTCCCATTGGATTTGTGGGAAAAAGTCCCAGGGAGCCTTCTGACCCAGGCCAATCCCAAGTAGGACCAATGTAAGTAATCCATTGGTGGTAGGCCGTTGTTGCACTAGGGCCTAGAGAACATAAGAAGTCATATAAAACTTCCGCTTTTGAACCACCCATAGAAACTGAGAATCTACATGGCTGGAGCTGATGGTGGCCCAATCAAAATATTCTCCCTTGGCGGAGATGCCAAGCAGAAAATAGTAAATCCACGCTGAGAATTCTCGGGCATGGGGTTTCCTGGAGACCTAGGATAGTGCTATTATCCCCATTTGGATACTTTCTTTAAATTTAGACTGGGGGAGTTCTAGCTTCATTCTCTTTGGATCCCTCTTTGGGGTCTTGAGCCAGTGGTTATTCATGTATATCCGGGCTGATTCCTCCAACTGTTTGAGCTGTGCTAAGGCATCTTCTCTGGTAACCACATTTGGTTTGTTGAATTGAGGGATCCCCAAGCCCATATGGAAAGTAGCAGCATCGAGAGACACCATAGGGGTAGGATACCTAGTGGGTTCGAGGGCCGTGAGCACGATGACCCAGAAAGAAGAGTTGTAATGTGCTGCAAGTGTGAGGATTAACTCCAGAGACTGCACTGAGCATAGAAAATAGGTAGCCTTGAGGATCCCAGAATCCCTGACATTGATTGCCAGTGGATCCCCAGACTGCCGCTCAATGTACATTATTTTCACCAAGGCCTGCATTTCAGCTCACATCCTGACACTGGTATTGGTAATTAACTATACTTTGGAATCAATCTTTGATCCCACAATGGTGTTATCTTTCATGTATTTCATACTGAGGGGAAATTTTTCCAAGGCCCTCTCCATTTTAAATTTTACGGCTGCCCTAGTGACTGCCATGGAAGGAAGTTCTGGAATCCTGGGTGGTGAAGATGCGGAAGCCTCAGACATGATGTAAGTATATTTCTCTAGAAACCTACAAGGCAATGTATAGATAAATAATACTCAGGGATCCGAAGATCTTACCACCGTGGCACTTGTTTTCCCTAAAAAGTTATTTTAGTTGAAAAATCTTGGAAAGTATATATATTTTGCAAATTTGGAAATTTAACCAATATCTGGGCCCAGGGGTCTCACAATTTTTAACAAAAGAAAGATGTGGGTTGGGTGAGGGAAAGAGACCTAGAATCCAGAAAACTAACCATTTGAAGTTGTGCACAAAAAGTGAGCTGTCAAGCCCACATGGATGTCACGTGGCCATGCAATAAATGGAAGTTATGGTGACGGTAGCGCCAACTTGTCTGAACGCGCATAACATGGAAACCACCTGTACAATTACTAAATGAAGTCATGGGAAATAAATGAAGCATAGAATGGTTTATTGGGGAGAGAGAAAACCACCTGGTTGAAACCAGCCGAGGGCCGAGTTTCAACCAAGTGGTATCCTATCTGGAATGAGCTCGTGAATTTGTGAATGGAAAACAAAGGGAGCATGATGAGCTAGTTATGAAACTAGGTAGATATACACAACGTATACAACATACACAACATACATACATCATGGTTGAAAGGTATATACATGCAAAATGGAAGGATATACATTAAAATACAACAAATGTACATATATGTACACAAAACTTAGAGCCGCTACCTTAATAAAAAAGGACAAAAATGTACAAGCATATACACTACCTACAGAATATACTACACTTGCACAGAGGGTGGAAAACCCTCTAGCAGAGCTAACCCACCAATGGGTGGCGAACAAGATGAAGAAACGCAGAAACAAAATGAAAATGCAAGACAAAAACACAGACCAAACAAAAATGAAAAGCCAAGAAATGAAGAGAAACAGAGAAACCAACCTAAAAACTAGAGAAAGGCAGGAAGGTAAGGTGGCTACAAATTCTCTGCAATAGATTCTACCCTCAAAGGATCACCACTCAACACCAAAAACCACTCACAATTGTTCAGAACAACTTGGAAATAGCTCGCACTAGACTCTACTCAAATAGCTGTGATATCACTTTGAAATCACTCCAATTGCTTAAGTGTTTTAATCGCAGTAATTGTGAAAATGACAGGTGATTTCTATTTATAGCCGGGGTAAAAGCAAGTTACCCTTCCTTCGGAAAACTCTGGAACAAGCCAACCTCCAGACTCCAGGCCCAAGGATTCCGTGTGACCATACCATCTTACGAAAAGAAGACATCGTGGCAAAGAATCCCAGAGTCTGGAATCTAGATCCTGGACAAAGAAAGACCAACTCTGGGATTGGGTCCCATAGACACAAGGGACAAAAACAAAAGAAAAACCAACACCGCGAGAGAGAAAACCTAGAGAAGGAAAACAGAAGAAAAAAAGGGAGGAAAGAAGGGCAAGAGCCAAAAGTAGAAAGAAAAAAGGGGGACCCAACATTTTGCACACAAAGTGTAGGGACGGGGATGCAGGGTATAACACCTATATGAATGTCCTTGATGGGTCTTTCATGACCATGTCCTTAGATGAATTCACACAAGTTAAAGGATCTTCCTCAAAATAGTCACTTAGAAGTTAAGAAAACATCATGTCTCCATCATCGCCAATCTAGTCAAAACATCATCGATTAGCTAAAAATATCATGACTCAAAAAAGTCAATGAAAAACTCGTCAAAATTCCAAGTGTTTTGAAATGTATCTAGATTTTCATAAATAATTCCAAACATTATGATAAAATAAGTCAATGAAACTCAAGGATCATGTTGTAGGATCAAACTTTTTAGGATTGAACAATGATATCCATCAAAGGTTCCAAAATATGTCTCCTCTAAATCTGAAAATCTGCTTCTAATGTGTAACAAAAATGTAGTAATCTTGAAGCCGTTTAGTTCCAAAATTAATGATGTTCCCCCCCCCCCCCCGAGTGATAAATGTGATCAATGTGATACTTAGGGAAAAATGAAACCTAGAATGCAATAATACAGCTTTGAGACTTTATTATGACTTATGCACAAATGACGAATGCAATGAAGATATGGAAAAATGAGATGATGAAAGGCAATATGTACAACTGTAACTAGGGAGACCTAAGGGACAAAAGGTGCCTGTTTCCAGATTTTCACCTCTTGGGATTATTGCTCTTTTTCTTCTCTTTTTTGAATTTTTTTCTACCAAGGCGCCTATTGCTAGGTTTTCCCAAAGGCACTTTTTCTCTTTTCCAATTTTTTTCAATTTTTTTTTCCATCAAGATGCCTATTTACTAGGTTTTCACCAAGACAACATTTTTTTGATTTTCCAAATGTTTTTTATTTCTTCATGCTCATTTTTCTTTTGTTTCTGATTTTTCAGCTTTTCTAATGTTTTTGGCTTTTTGAACTTTCTAATTTTTTTTGTATTTTGATCTTTTCTCCTTTTTTTTGGTATTTTAGACTTTATCTCATATACAAAGGTGATGATGACTCATCTGATACTCTCAAATTATACTCTTTCCTCTGATACTCTTTCATCAAATCAGGTGTGGAACCTCTTAAGATGAATGCTATTGATAGGTTCTTGCAATTCATCACCATCACAATCGGCCAATTTGTAGGTCCCAGTTCCAAAAGAAGAAACAATGATAAAAAGGACCAAGTCAATTTGCTTCCCACTTTCCTTTCTTTTCGCTCTCAACCTGATTTTTTGGATTTTCTCTCAACACTAGATCTCCCACTTGAAAGGTTCTTGGTTTAATATGCTTGTTATTGTTCCTTGAAATTTGATTCTGATACACTTTCAAATGGTTTAATATGCTTGTTATTGTTGAAGTCGGGCCACTCTATAATCCTCATCTGTAATCAATCCATGTAATGACACTCTTAAGGATGGTATTTTAACTTCTAAGACTAGAATAGCTTCAGCTCCATAAAAAAATGAAAAAGGTGTAGCACCTGTCAAGGTCTGAATACTAGTTCTATAGGACCATAATGCCAGATTGATTTGAAGGTGTCAATCTCTTCCTGATTTACCAACCGATCCTTTAAGAATTTTGAGGATATTTTTGGTTGTAGCTTCTGCTTTATCATTACCTTGAGGATAGTAAATGGATGAAGAGTGATGAGTCATATGGAATGTGTCACAAAGTTCATCTACATCCTTATTTTTAAACTATTTTCCATTATCTGTAATGATGGCATGAGGAATACTATATCTGCAAATGATATGATTAAGGATGAACACATAAATTTGCTTCCCTATTGCAGTTGTTAAAGAGATGGCCTCAACCCATTTAGTGAAGTACTCTTTTGTAGTGAGAAAGTACTTGTATCCATTTGAAGAAGGTGGATAAATCATACCAATCAAATCAAAACCCCATCGGTAGAATGGCCATGGTGTGACAAATGGGTGTAACTCTTGTGCTGGTGCATGGATCATGTCTCCATTGTATTTACATTTAGCACAAAGTTTGACAAATTGACAAGCATCTCTTTCTAAGGTTTTCCAAAAGTACCCCATGCATATGATTTTCTTATCTAGGTTTAAACCACTCCAATGTGACCCACAAATCACCTCGTGGACATCTTTTAAAGATAATTTCAATTCATCTTCCTCTAGACATCTAAGGAGCTTTCCATCAAGACCCTTATGATACAATGTGTCAGAAAGGATGGTATAACGAGCCACTTGTCTTATGAAATTTTTCTTTTGGGCATGGGTTTGGTCTATAGGTAAGGTTTGGTCTCTTAGGTAGGCATAAATAGGTCCATACCATGGTGAGTCATTTCCATTTAAAAGGGAAATAATTTGGGTATCAGGTAGGTAAAATGTTGGTTTAACCAATTCCTCCACCAAGAACCGATACCTTTCATTTTGATCAAGCATTTGAAGTAAAGATGCCAAGGTAGCCATTGCATCTGCTTCTCTATTCTTGTCATGTGGGATTTGTTCAAAAGCAATCAAAGCAAAGTAATTTTTCCAATCATCCACCAATTTCTTGTAAGGCATCAATTTTTCATCCTTGGTAGCATATTCATTATTGACTTGATTGATAACTAATTGAGATTCCCCATAGACTTCTAATTCTGTGACATTCCATTCTAAGGCAATCTTGTTACCTATGACCAAAGCTTCATACTCTGCAATGTTGTTTGTGTAAGGGAACAATAACCTATAAGATTTTAGAATTGTGTAACCTTGAGGAGTGATCAAAAGAATGCCTGCTCTACTACCATTTTGGGTGTAAGATCCATCAAAGTATAAAGTCCATGTTTTAGCTTCTACATTAACAATCTCAGAATCCAAAAACTCCAATTGAATTGGATGTGTGAATTCTTGAGGATAATCAGCGAATTGATCTGAAATAACTTGACGTTTGATTTCTTTCCTATCAACATACTCAATGTTGAATTCACTAAGTAACATCACCCACTTTGCAATCCTTCTGGTTAGGGCTGTTTTGCTAAGTAAATATTTCAATGGATCAATTTTGGCTATGAGTTTCACCTTATGCATCAACATATAATGTATTAAATTTTGAGAGGCAAATACCACTGCTAGGCAAGCCTTTTCCATGAATCTATAGTTTAATTCATATTTGATCAAAGTTATACTCAAGTAGTAGATAGCCCTTTCTTTTCCTTCATTATCTTCTTGTGCCAATAAAACTCCTAAAGATTTTTCCATGGCTGAAATATAGAGTAATAAAGGTTTTCCTTGAATAGGTGACATCAAGATGGGTGGATTCATCAAGTATGTTTTTAACAATGTAAAGGCTTTATCACATTCCTCATCCCATGTAAAGATGGTATCCTTGTGTAGCAACCTTGTGAAAGAATGGCATTTTTCTGCCAATTGAGAAATGAACCTCCTTATAGATTGAAGCCTCC
>MU224676.1:941970-972135 GCA_018584345.1 Thuja plicata | reverse complement strand
TATATATATTAAGAATATTAAAATAATCTTGAAATTCAAATAATAGAAAATTAAAAGGGTTACAATTTTTTTTCATACATTTAAGTTTCTCAAACACATGAAATTAAACGTTTCTAAGCTTTCATTGTAACTAGCATACCTATCACTAAATTAAAAAAAAAAAAGTAAATCTAGAAAAAAGTAAATAATTACTAAAACATTGAAACTGCTACTCTAATCATCCATGGTGATTATGGTTGGTGAAGGTAAGGTCCTCTATCATAGTATTGGTATTTATGATAGTTCTAGAGAAATTTATACTAGTTATGATACTCGTGGGATGAATGCCTTGATGGGGGAAGAATCCAATATGATCAACATAGTGCCTGACCTAGAAATTAAGTGCTTTGGAGAGGAAGTTATTTCAAACTCCAAGAATGTCTGGTCGATCATGTGGTGGCTTCTTGGAGTGGAGCCCTAGTGGGAATATTTGTTTTTCCTTCAGACCCTCTATTGAAATGATCTAAAAATGGGTGGCCACAAAATGGAAGTTAAGCGGTAGTGTGACCCGAAGTGATTTTCATGGAGGAATTTTATCTTCCAGTTCACCTTACAAGAGGAACTACATAAGATT
This sequence comes from Thuja plicata, assembly GCA_018584345.1. NCBI lineage: Eukaryota > Viridiplantae > Streptophyta > Pinopsida > Cupressales > Cupressaceae > Thuja > Thuja plicata. Next base: position 971,522 of record MU224676.1, on the reverse strand, counting down.
CTTGTTGCAAAATGTTTTTTTGCATGTACTACCTATTCTTGTTCAAATAGAAATTGGGTTTCAACCAAAAGGTGAACTTAAATAGAGCGACCCCTGTTTGGGTTCATTTACCCGGGCTACCATTGGAGATATGGAACAAATATATCTTCAAATGGATTGGAGATACCTTCAATCAATACTTATCCATGGATGAGGTGTCAATAAACCAAGTCCAGGTTATTTTTTTCCTGATTTTGTGTTAAAATTATTGTTAACAAAATTCTCACCAACTGTATTGTTCTTTAGTCAAAGCTTGGTAAAATCACACAAGCTCTTTTTTATGAAAATATCACAATAAACTACAAAAAAATTTCTTAGGAAGGGAATATTACACATGAGTGTTTGTCCTTGAAGGAAAAACAACCCATTGGCGGGGGAGTTACCAAGGAATTGGCTAGAAACTTAATAAAAATGATTTCCAATCCTGGATATGTGGATATGGAATCTGCAAAAGATCTCAAAAGCACACATCCAAAGGCTATAGCCAAAAATGACATCCTTGTGGAGGACCTTAGTTCTAATGTCTCTAGATCTAATGGACTCAAGAATGATGATAATAGTTTATTAATAGAAGAGAGAGTAGAGGAAATTTCCTAATCCTCGGATCATTTTCCTATTTCAGAACACACTAAATATGGTAAAAAGGAATGAGAAAATAGCTACCCAATCCTAGACATGAGGATATAGATTTTATAGTACCCTGATCTTTGGAAAATATTGGAAAATATCCTTTGACTTAAATAAATAAGGACACATTGATGCTAGAATTTGATGTTCCAAGACCGCAAATAGTTATGTATTAAAACTTGGTGGGGAAAGCTAATAATGAGAGGGTTAGATTGTAGAAGGAAATATGGAACCCTCTTCCCCCACCTATGTTCCTACTCCAAAATGTAGTGACAAAATATCTATTAGAAAAATGACCCTTCATAATGGTGGTGTAATGGAGACCCTTACCCCCATGGAGGCCAACTAGTTACACAAAAGAGAAGAGGAGAAAATAACACAAGTGAGGAGAAAAAAGAGCATGATCGTATGATTTAATGTTAAGGAGAAAGGCCACTTGTCAATGAGGCTTTCAAAGCATAAATAATTTTTTAGGGGCTCTACTAATGATGAGAGGGTTACACCTACATGAACAAGGAATGAAAATGCTCTTGTGGAATATGAGGGGTATGAATAAACCTCATAAGAAACATGCCCTAAAGGTCTACATCCAAGACAATAAAATAAATATTATTCTATTGTGGGAAGTCAAAATGAAGGATCACACTGTTAATAGCATAGCCAACAAAAAATGGCGTGGTAGTGATTATGTTGTTTGTGATGCTAGTGGAGCCTTTGGAGGAATTTTCACTAAGTGGGACCCTAGAATCATAGAAGGTGCTATGCCCTGCATACCCATCCCTACATTTTGTAGGCAAAATGTTGGGTCCCCCTTTTCACTTTTTTTCTTTTCCTTTGGTTTCTTTAGTTTCTTTTGTTTCCCCTCCAGGATTTGCCTCCACGAGGGTTGTTTTCCTTTTGTTTCTTTTCTTCTTGCATCTCCAGGACCCCAGTCCCAGATTTGGTTTGTTCTTTTGAGTCGGTCGGATCCCGGAGTCCAGGATTCTCTGACATCATGTCTTCTTTTGTTAGAAGGTGTGGCTGCATGGAATCCTCAAGCCTGGAGTCTACAGGTGTGCTTGTTCAAGAAATTGTGGAGAGAAGGCAACAAATTTTTACCCTAGGGGTATAAATAGAAGTTACCTGTCATTTTCACATTTACTGCGATTAAAAAAATCAGGGAATTACCAAAGAGATTAAGGCAATTTAGAGCGATTAAGTGCAAAGTAATTTGGTAATTAACAATGTTCAAACATCAGTAAGAAGTGGTGTTCTTGCATCCATTCTCGGGTGACTCAATTGTAGAGTTCTTGTGCTCACCTTCCCACCCCCCCACCATGTTTTCAGGTAAGTCCTGCGGCTCCTTCCTCTCTAGTTTTGGAGTTTTGTTTTCTTGCTTCTGTCTATTTCATTTTTGTCTTCATTCTGGTTTGTTTTGTTTTGTTCACCACACCTTCGCGCTGGTTTTTCCATTATCTCTCGTTGGTGGGTTGGCTCTGCTAGAGGGTTGTCGACCCTCTGTAAAGTTTTAGTTTAGTACATATTTTGGCATTTACTTCCCCCATGTAAATCCACCTGTCACCATTAATGCCATTACATCACCTATTGCATGGTCATGTGATGACTCAGGTCAGCCAAGTACGGCTTACTGTGGGTCACATCAAGACTGATTATTTTTTCCAGACTCTGGGTGCTGAGGAGGCCCTGGGTCTTCATTTCATTCTTGTCACCTAAACCAATGCACTAGAGCCCTCGGGTGTTTATCAGAATCTGATCCACATTAACTTTAATATTATAGGATTTTTTATGTATGCTAATGCTTTTTTGATAGGTGAGGAATGATAGTGAATTGCCTAGAGTCATTGAAAGTATCATTTTTATTATACCATGTACTGAAAGTTCTCCGGTCTTATAGGTTGCAGATAGATTGATCAGGATGTCTAAAGTAATTGCTCCTCCTGATAGCCTAGAGCTGCCAACTACGTCCACTCGGGAATCTACAAAGACTAAGGCCAAAAAACTGATGGCCAAGCTACCACCAATGTCCAAGTATCTAAAGGAGGGTTCTCTCATAGGATCCAAGATGGATTCTAATTTGCAAGATATAACAGACATGGAGCCTAGACTATGGGCTGAAATGCAGGGCTTGGTTCAAGCCATATACAAATAGAAGGCCGACGAAGATGTTATGTCTAGACACATGGCCACCTCCAAAATTATCAAAGCTACAAATTTTATTTTTATCAGTGTAGGCACCAGAGTTGATACTACAATTGGAAACACCCTACAATGCCTCCACTCAGGTTGTTTTTCTTGCCGATCCCTGGCTGCTACACTATCTAGCGACTATCGTCAATCTGGATGCTACTACTTTTTCTTTGGGGCTAGGGATCCCTCAATTCAAGGGAGCCATTGTTCTCTCCCGATCCACATCTAATGAGTTCAAGGAGGCTTCTCTCCTCTCCCGACAACATCTCAACACCCACTGGCTCAAGTCCTCGAGAATGGACTACAAAAAGATGAAGTTGGAGACTCCCCCGTGGGGATTTTAAAGAGCCTATCCAGGTTGGAATCATCTTTCTATGCAGGCTCTTTCAAGAGCCCCATGCCCAAGATTTCTTGGCATGGATGTATTACCTCCTCTACTACGTAACCACCCATAGTCAAACTTTCAACTAGGTGGCTATCATCGCCAACCATGTGGACATGCAGATGAAAGGCATCCTCCAGACCTCAAAGTTCCACATGACATCTTACGTCCTATGGGCACTATCCCAAGAGAGACCTGATTTTCAAGGTTTGCAGACAATGGACATTCTTGGGAATGGACCAGGCCAGTTGACACCGTGGGATCATTATCCCTAGGTCTAGTGGGAACTTAGTTTCCCAAATTTTTGTAGGGTAAATGATATTTTGACACTTACTCAGGATTTTGGATATTGGTTATTGCAAGAGGTAATGAACTTGGTGAGAACCTATGGGAATTATTTCATTCAATTCCAGTAGCATACATATATTCGAGTGATCGACTTCTTTGGGAAACCCTATCTTCTTCCTTGGTATTGTAGGAATAGAATTATTATTTTAGAATTTTGTTGGTAGATTTTGGAGTTGTACGCCCTCTTCACATTGAAGAAGGTTACCAATGTCCCATTCCTGATCTCTTGTGGGGACTATTCTTGCAACCTTGCCACAGCGAAGGAAGCAGATAATGAACTAAAAATTCTGGGACTGGTGGAATTCCACCATACCAGAAGCAATTTTGATCCATTGATAGCACTAGGGCTTCCCCTGGCATCCCCACCACACAAAGAAGATATTGAATATTTTTGGCCAGATTGTCAAGATAGTTTTGATCTCTGGGCTTGCCACCACTCACAGATGTCAAAAGACTTGATAAAAGCCCTTGACCTTCGGGGTTTCCCGAAGGGTTTTTCAGATGACGAGACGCTAGAGGACCCATTTTACAAAGAATAGGGGTTAGATAAATTGGATTTCCCTTCACTGGATTAGGCCACCCTAGAAGACTTAACAATTGAGGGGGTATGCCACCCCTTTATATAAAATAGCCACAAATATTTTGAGCGGGTGTGTCCCAAGAGAACCTAGAAAGGACCAATCATCTAGAGGTCTATTACAACCTTCGGAGCTGAAAAACCTAGCACAAGAAAGGGGAAGGAGATAGAAGATACCCCAGTCAGGGTGCTTCCAAAGGGTTCTCTACCCATAATGGCACAAGTACAAGAGCAAATGGAGGTGTCAAGGCTGACAAGCCAAAAAATAAGTGCACAACTATCCTTCGGCCTCCTCGCAACCCCAGTGGCATCTTCTCGCCTGACAGGATCCCCATCATTGGCCACACTTATCAACAGGTAGATGTTCGCTGAGGTGAAGTCTGCAAATATTCTGGATACTGGGACCCCACTATAAAGGAAAAAGAAGCAGAAAGTGAATCCCACTCCAAGCATAGATGCAGGCCCCGATATGCCTAACATACCCCTAGTAGAAGTCAATTCAGATTCTCCTGAACTAGAAGATATAATAGAGGACTCTCCCCCGCATGATGACTTTGACCATATCTTTAGGGTGGATGAGCTTATGAACCTACACAGGGATATAGATCATGTGGTGAAAGAGATCGCCACCCAGGAAAAAGTAGAGGTCCCCGCTGAAAAGGAACTCCTAGAAAAAGAAGCTGCTATAGAGAATGAAGTCCACAAAGAAACACAAAAAGATCCCAAGTGGGAGAAAATGTTGGTCCATGAGACCAAAAATGAAACAAGATAAATAGTGAATGAGAAACTGATGACTAGGGAAACTAGACCCCCAGGATCAACCGTACCCCCAATCATCACACTCTAGATGCCTTTGGTTACTGTGGGTGACCAATTGCCCTGGAGTACATTCAGTGAGGTAGTTTCAGTGGCCTCACTATTAAACTTTGGCTAGATACCTCACCCACCTAAGGATATTTCAGTGGAGGATATTCCAGCGAATGAGGCCAAAGGACAACAAAAATAACAACAAGATGAGGGGAGAATCCCCGAGGACATAAATGTTAATTTGAATGATGCAGAGAAGGACAGGGAAATCCCTGAAGATATAGGTGATGTAGATACCGGCAGACAAGGAACCCTGACCATCACAAAAGAGGATGCCAACAAGGTGGAAAATACTAAAGGCTTCAGAGAGCGGGAACACAAGTAGGAATAGGAAAAGGAAAAAGAGCTTGATGAAAGTGAAGATATCGAGAATGCACCACCGCACTCTGAGGAGAGTCTCGATACCCAGGTCTTGACAACAAAGCCACCCCAGCCACCCTAATGGCTAGTGGAATCCAGAAAGAGGAAGGCCCTGGCGGTAGCAATAGGTGTTCCACTCTCCTTGGCTAAAATGATAGTCTAAAATATAGAGGCTGAGAAGCCTAAGAAGGCCCGTATAGTCCATACCCTCTAGACTAGTCTAGAAGGAAGTACAATTGCAACCATCTCAACACCTCCCCTAGATACAAATGCAGTGGCAGCAAGGGCCGAAGATTACACAATTACAGAGGTTCCTTTGGGGAGGAGAGATAAGTACGGAGAATTGGACCTACTACAAGAGGAAACCTGGGTAGTAGAGGCTCGGTACAATAAGAAGTCCCAGAAGTTAAAGGAGGAAAGGGAAAAATGTGCAAATCTCCTCGCACCTCTAGCAAAACTCACACAACCCCTGGCCGAGATCCACCTGGAAGCTTCTACCTCTGGATTACCGCTTGCATAGGGTGATGTTGATTCTCTAAGGGCCATGAAGAAGAAGGCCCATGCTGTGGATGGGTGGATCACTTAACAAATAGTCACCGTAAGGAAGTTTTTAGTGGTGTCACTCCCAGATCTCTATTAGATCAGAAATCTCCTCAGTTAGGAAAATGCCTCCACTTTCTTGTCGGAGAAAGACTTAGAAAAGTATGAAAAATGGAAGGCCAGGTTGGACAAAGTATTCAATGTCATGGGAGAAGACATCATCGAGGTAGAAATTTTGGGAGAAGAATCGTATGATTCCTTTTGGGCCCAGTACTCTAGACTTGACCTCAATATTGTGGTATGGAAGCAAGTGGTTAAGGCCCTAAAAGAGAAAGTTACTATGACCCAGTATCCTATGGGCCTATTCAAGGCATTCATGGTAAGGGTGTCACAAGTCAACCCCTTCACCACCAAAACATTCATGCCAGAGGACTATGTCCTTAGTAAGTATGATGAGTTCATGGAGTCCCTATATCATTCTATCGGGGAGTTTGATGGAGGAGGGTTATAGAGATTACCCAAAATGATGCTCTGGGCACATGATGCCATAAAGATAGTAGATGAATTCTAGAATAGGGCCAAAGAAGTTGAAGAGAAGCTTGAGGTTGTCCATGGCCGATGGGCTGACATTAAGGACATAGATGAGGATGGCATAACACAAGTTTTTTAGGCATTTAAAAACAATAAAGGGCAATAAGGTTCTTCGAATTCTTGAGATTTTCACCAGCAAGGTGCATTTTGAAAATTCTTTATTCTTTAAGTACAAGCTCCCAGATCCTAGAGTCTCAGATGCAACAAGTTTGTAATCCTTTGACGACCCGCGTCCAGGTTCCCTAAAACTAATTGGTCATTATCAGACAATTAATAAGTGTGTCATGAAGTAGGTAACTGCACAAGGCATGTCGGCTCGAGGGATGGTTTTGACAATTGGTCTTTCCAAGGTGCCGCTCGAGCATAACACCTGGCACATCAGAGACAATGAGCTAATTTTGCATTGATGAGGCATGTAGCCTCGATCCCTAGGGGATCGGATTTATTCTATTCTCCCTCTAGCTCTCTTCTCGAGGTTGATTCCTTCATAATTCTTTTCTTGTCGTATTATTGTGACATGTCAGACCTTTGTTCTTCTCAAGGTTGTTGTGAAAAGGTGCAGGTAGCACTGGCCACTAGAAATCATATTTTATGGTTGAGTGTAAAGTTAGATTAGGTTAACCTTAGGGAAAAGAAGTATATAAATAAGAAGTCCGACCTCATTCCAAGGGTCGATAGAATTGATGATTTTGTAGTCTATAGCTATAGCACTTCTATAATTTTCATTTTCATTTAGTTGCAAAGCTCAATGCTCCTTAGTTCTTATAACTTCTCAGTAGATAGATGCTCCCTTGGAGGCATTGTTGATGTACGCACCAGTGCTCGCTAGAAAACCATTAATGAAGAAGGAAGGATTCTCGCAATGCTATTTTTGGTCTTCTGATCTCTGAGTTAATACTCTTTTGTGCTGTATGTTTCTAATGTCCCTTGCTCTAATGTTTTAAGTAGATTAATGACCTCCTTTTCCCCTTGCTATTGGATAAATATAAACTAATGGTTCCGTGTGTATTTAGTATTTAGTGTAGCATGTTAGAACTTGGTCGATATTTTAAATGTATTTGCACAACTATAGGTAGAATGGAATACTTCTAACCTTGGCCTATCTTTTGAAGTTTATTTGGCAAGATAATGCATGGTTGCAGGAAACCCCAACCTAATGAAATCCCCAAAGAAGATGAACCAAGAAAAGCAACTATCCCCCCTAACAAAATAGTCACACTCCCAGCTAAGCTTCCAGACTATCGAGACCCGACTCTCACGTGCTTGAAGGCTCAAAGAATTTATTCCCTGGACAACCTTTACAAGTGAAGTTTGTTGGTACCCTGGTACCCGGTGACAATTTGCACTCTGTTGGCAAACCGGTCAAAAAGTCTCGTCAAAATAAACTAGCGCTAGAAGGAGGGCATGAGCTCACCCCCTTCTGCCTTTAGTGAGATCAGATCATTTTTACCTACATGATTCGAAAGAGTCCTTAGATCAGCCCCCAATCCTAGAAGGTTTGTTGAACTTGAGCCTACTGCTCGAAAGAAAAGGACCTCAAAATCCAAACAGCCAGCTAGTCTTGTCTAGGGATCTACTATGTCTCAGAATACCCAAGTCTCCCAGACAATCCTGGGGATTAATAATTAGTCTAGCCAAAATCCAACACCCCTAATGGCTTCCTACTTTGGAAACACCAGGTCCCCAATGGGGCAGTTTCCTTGTGCTACCAATGATCTTCCCGTGCACCCAAAGAAGATATGCCCCCGATATGAGCACTTAGGCTCATGAACCGCAGAAGAGAATCTATAGGCATACAAAGATGCCATGAACTGACACCAGATCCAACATCAAGACGTGGTGACCTAGATGTTCCCCCTATCCTTGGGACAAAACAAATTGAATTGTTATGTTAACCTACCTGCCAACTCCATCAACAGTTGGCAGGACATGGAGGACACCTTCCTAGTGCCCTTCCACATACATATGGACCCAGCGTGGTCCCACAACCATTTCATCTCCATCAGGAAGGATTCGAACGAACCCCTTGCAGCATTTAACCATTGGTTCTAACGCACCTTGAAGTAGTGCACAGGTCCCTTCATCTCATCTTCAGATGTAACCATCTAGACATACCTCAACATGATGGACCCCTTCATTTCCACTCTCCTATGGAGAACTACCACCCCCACTGACCGGGACACTCTAGAAAAAGTTTACAACCTAGCCTTGGAGTTGTCTCGCTGTCTCAACAAAATTCCTAGTGGGATTAGGCAGAGCATGCATTTCAACATGATACTTGATGGAACCTCTTACGCAGGGGGATACAACCCCAATTAGGTAATAGATGCTTTGGTGATCACCATGAATCCCCCACCATTGCTGATAGACTAATAGGCCTAGTACATATACCCATCGCAAGCATAGATAATAACGAGTATAGAATTTGTTCCCTAGAACTAGCCACAAAAAATGCAACAACCATTGACACAACCCTCCAGAGTGCCTTTGTTTCAGACGTTTGCGGTTGGAGGATTGTCTCCCTCAACTTCAAGAACTACTGCTGCCTTCCCTGGGAACCAACTGTAACAACCATCACACTGTGATGCTAACACCTTGTTTTCCTTCGAGGTTGAATCCCTCTGACGATTATTGTCTTTAGTGAGTGTGGACATGGGACAGCTGAAGGCAGGGTCTTTTGCACCCTGCAACTCTAATTCCCAGAGAGGGAATATCTTCTCTGGACATTGAAATACCAATGCCAGAGGAACAAATTACAACAATAGGCCTCGGCCCAACCAACAGCAATGGAATAACAATGCCAACATCAGAGGTCCCCCTCTAAACCAAAACACTACTCAGGGTGGTGCTGGGCCTTCCCATTTCATGGAAGTTGTAGAACTCTAGCCCCTGCCTAATTGGTGTAGATTGCACGACATGGGCTCTCACTCTGAGGTGAACTGTGCCACACTAGAGAAGGTCATCATGATCTCCTAGTTGTACAGGAAACAACTTGTCGATCCTACTCCCCCAAAAATGCCTATACAAGAGCCCACTCACTGTGCCTTCACCTATGAGACTAACTTCTTTGGAGAAAACAAGGAAGATGAAGAAGAACCCAAATTTTAAGGGTTGTTTGATGAATCTATTCCATCCTTTGAGGCCAATGCCTTCACCAACACATAGATTCCATACAACACTCAGAGTCAGGCTGGTAAAGGACCAATTTACACCCCTACAACTCCCAAAGACACCCATCCCTAGGACAACACAACCGATCATTCCTTCCCACCGAAAGGGTCTAGCTCTAACCAAGATAAGGATCCAACCAAGGGAAGCCAATAATACCCTGGGAGGTTTGACATCACAAAGGTCTTAGAAAAAACCACCACCTCCATGACCTTGATGGAGGTTTTGCTAAACTATCATGAGTAGAGGAAGTCTCTTCCTAAGCTCTTAGGAAACCTGCAAGCTGTCAGTCACTGACCAAAGACTGTCACTTTTGACAATACCAACATGGCTATCTTTTGAGGTAACACTAAGGATCCCCCCTTCCTACTAGGTTTAAATGTACAAGGGAGGAACCTAAATAATTACTTGGTACAAACTCCAGAGCTTCAGGCAATGTCATGCCCTTATCAATATTCCAAAAGCTTGGACTCCATCCCACTCCATCTAAAGGTGCAGTAGTCTAGCTGGACAAAGCTACTGTGAAAATGGTAGGTGAGTTGAAGAACGTTTGGATTCAGGTCATCCAAGATCCCTGGATATCAAGCATCATTGACATCCAAGTGGTGGACATCCTAGAGGCTTATGGGATGTTATTGAGTCAAAACTGGTCTAAGTCCCTTAATGGGTATTTCTCCACTGACTTCTCTCACTTGTGGCTCCCCTGGGAGGGAGAATCTAGCCAGATCCAGGTAGAAATTGAACCCCAGATGAAACAGGGCCACACTAAAGTTGAGAGGGTGAACAAGGTCCTCTTCTTTGAGACTTCCCCGGGGGTGTACCGACCCTTAGAGATCCTCACATTTGATTTCACCCCCAGGGAAGATCCCATAGTCTCTCAGAGAATTCAGGACCTGGACAAAAAAATAAGGGGTGAGGTTAACTCATAGGGTATCACAACGTCTCTCACTACACTCTTGTGCGACACTTGGTGCTAGGTGCATTATAAAAAACATTCAGAACTGGAGTGTGAGCCTTGTATGACCACTGCTACCTATCGTATCAATGCCCTCTAGGAAAGATAACAAAAAGAAAATGTGCGTGGACCTAGTAATCCATCTAGCAGCACCCCGTGGTGCCGCTTGTCTGAGAAAATAAATAAGAGACTTCCTTGGAGGTAAACCTCACCCATGTGCTATCAGAACTGGAGGAAACCCCTCCCAAACTCCCCAAAATTAAGCCAAAGGCCACTTCGCCTTCCCATCCCTAGACAACAAATAATGACTTGTGGACCCTGAAGTTTGACGGGTCCCGGTCTAAACAAGGTCGTGGGATTGGAGTGGAATTGATCAACCCTTGAGGGAAATTCTTCCTCGTGTCTTACACACTGCAATTTAACTGCACAAACAATGTCATGGAGTATGAGGCCTTGGTCCTTGGACTCCTATTTGTACTTAGGAAAGGAATCACCTCCCTCCAGGCATTGGGTGATTCAAAGTTGATTGTTAAGCAAGTCCGAAGCCAATACACTTGTCATGATAAATTTCTAGCCGCATACTGCAACCAAGGATGGAGCCTCATCAAAGATTTCAATGCCTTTGGAATTGTACTCATCCCCTGGAAAAGAAACTATGTTCCAGATGCCCTTGCCATATCTTCTAGCACCCTTGAGCCACTGGCTATCACCCAACTCTAGAAATTCTCTATTGAGATGGTCCCCACCTCATCCATTCTATACAACGTCACCCACTTTTAGGTCTTTGAGGATAATCAACATATTCTAGCCTTCATGGCCAATGTTGGTGTTTTTGAGGACTAGATAGTGGAAGAAAAGGATCAGAAGGATACCGGGCAGGGTGGAGACGATGATGGGATCATAGAATTAACAACCAACACCATCCCTAAGGGATGGTAGCGCTAGAATGAATCTTTGATTCAGACCCTCAAGGCTGGGAAAACATATCATCCTCCTCTGAGGGAGGAAAATTTGAAAAGTTTAACATCAACCAGGATGGTGAAGAAAAATTGGTACACATTGGCACCTCTTTCTCCCTAGAGGAGAAGGAGAAGATTCTCGTGGTTCTCCAAGAATAAGTTGACGTAATTGCATGGGGGCATGAGGATTTGAAAACCTATGACACATCCATCATGACCGATACCATCCAACTGAAGCTTGATGCTAAGCCCTTTTGACAAAAGAAAAGACCGCTAAATTCATTGATCGAGCCTCTAATTCATCAGGAGGTTCAGAAACTACTATTAGCCGAGATTATCTTTCCTATCTGGCACACTACTTGGGTTTCCAACCTCATCCCCATAAGGAAGAAAAGTGGAAAAATTTACCTTTGCTTGGATTTTATCAATTTGAACAAGGCATCTAAGATGGATAATCACCCTCTGCCTTTGCTGGATGAGGTATTGAAAATCATGAATGGATCTCAAATGATGTCCTTCCTGGATGGGTACTCTGGGTATAACCATGTCATGGTTAAGTATGAAGATAGAGGCAAAATGACGTTCACAACCAAGTGGGGAACATTTACATACTGGAGGATGCCCTTTGGCCTGATCAATGTAGGGGCGACATTTCAAAAGGCTATGGACATTGCATTTGAAGGCCTAGTGAACCAGTGCATAATCATCTACATGGATGATTTGACCATCTTTTCCTGGGACAGGCATGATCATTCCGCCCACCTCACCCAAATTTGTGAGAGATGTCGTTGGTATGTAATATCCATCAACCCTAAGAAATGTATATTTAGGGTCACTGAAGGGAAACTGCTCAGGCATATTATCTCTGAGAAGGGTATATCCGTTGACCCTAATAGAGTTGAAGTACTGCTACATCTATAGATGCCTGGTAGTAAGAAATAGATGAGATCTTTCTTTGGAAAGATAAACTTTATCCAATAGTTCATCATTGGATTCATTGAGATGGTAAGGCCACTCAATGAGATGATGAAGAAAGATACAAAGATTGAGTGGAGTCCTGAAGAAAAGCAGGAATTCACCCAGATTAAGCAAATGATTATGGAGGCACTAGTCTTGGCTTGTCCAGACTATTCCCTCCATTTCCACATATACTCCTTTGCTTCACCGCATTCTGCCACGACAGTTTTGACCTAGAAGTTTGAAGGGGAAGAATGAGCAATATATTTTATGAGCTCCCCCTTTAAGAATGCCAAAGTGTGGTATTCACCATTTTAAAAGCAAGCCTTTGCTCTTGTTTGTGCAGTGAATAAATTTTGGCATTACATTCTCTAGAGAAAAGTGCACGCTATCATCCTGGATAAGGTTGTTAAGTCCCTACTCCTACAGAGTGAATTGGGTGAATGACAGGGGAAATGGATGGCCATCCTCCAAGAGTATGATTTGGAAATGTAACCCATGAAGATAGTCCAAGGCCAGGGACTATGTAGAGCGATGGCAGAAGGAACTCCAAACATTGAATGCCAGACTTACATAGTGGAGTCCATCACCCAAGATTTGTTGTATACCAATCTGGTATACTTATTGTTGAACAATAGATTCCTAGAGGGGATTCTCCCAAACAAACGTCGTGCCCAGTGACTAAAAAGTGCACACTTCATGATAAAAAACTAGAATGCTTTTTTGCAGGAACTCTGAATGGGTATACCTCTGGTACATCGATAGGGACCAAGCTGCGAGAATGATTGAAGAATTCCACAGGTAGTTTGGAATCGGGCATGGCTCTACTGATGCCACTGCTCATGAGATACTCTAGGCCGGATACTATTGGCCCTACATCTTTAAGTATTTCTATACTCATGTTAGGAGATAACATACTCATCAAACAATGACACATCATGGGTGGAACTTGGCCATGCCTTTGCAGCTAGTCTCTGAATATAAACCCTTCACCTAATGGGCACTTGACTTTATCAGGGAAATCAACCCCAACTCATATGCCAACCACCGATACATTTTGACTGCTACCAATTATTGCACCTGGTGGTCTGAAGGGATTCCTTGCAAAAACAACATGGAAAACGTAGTCATCAAGTTCCTAGAAGAAAACATCATCAACTAATTTGGAATTCCATTTTATATATTGTCTGATAATGATCCATTTTTTTCTTCAGAACAACTACTTGAATGGACCTATGAAAGGAAGACCACACTAAATTTTTCTAGCAACTATTACCCCTAGGGAAATGGTGGTTCTGAATCAACAAACAAAAATCTACTTGAGGTGATCAAACATCTATTAGAATAGAACCCCGGGGACTGCCATCAATAGCTTAGGTTCGCCCTCTGGGTAGATCATATTAGAATAAAGGCTGCCCTAGGGACAATCCCATTCCATCTGGTTTATTGTCAAAATCTAGTATTCCCCATCAACTTACAGATCTTGGTTCTTCAATTTATGCAGGAATTCAGCAACTGGGACAACATTGTGTAGGTTCAACTCTTGAACCTGGTGCGATTGGATGAACAAAGAGATGCAGCCCTTGAACATTTCATGTGTCATCAAGCAGTAGTAAAAAGATGGTTTGACTGAAGAGCCCAGTACAAGGCCTTTCAAATTTCAGACTTGGTTCTCTTGTGGGATAAGGCCCGAGAGAAGAGAGGAAAGAACACCAAGTTTCAATGGCTTTGGCTTGGACCATATCTGATATCTGAGATCTATGCAGAAAATACTTATCACCTCAACACTATGACTAGAGAAGCAGTCCCATTGCCTATCAATGGGTAGTTTCTCAAGCACTACTTTGAATGAGGTAGGGGGTGAGTTTGTTCGAAGTTCTACTATAATTATATTTCTTTCTTGTAAATATCTTTCCTAGTGCTCCGTTGGGTGTGCCTTATCCTTGTAAATAGTTTTATCAGCTGTCCTCTAGGACCACATCGACTTTGTGTTTTCATTTGTTTTTGGTTTTTTTTTCTTTTATTTTCTGGGTTCCCAGCGTGTTATCTTTTCTTTGTAGACTGGTATGCTTTGCATAAAATTTAGTCTTTGGAACGATACCTTGTGCATTCTGATGAACTTGGAATCTATTGTTAGCATGGTGGAATTCATCTGTGCTCAAGAGTTATTTTTTAAGTATGGTAAAAGGTTATGGGTAATCTTCATCAGGTTCACATCTTGATAGTCCAAACATCAGTTAACAAAAAATCTAAGAAGCAAGTAATTGGACACCAGGAGGGCAGATCGATTACATTGGTTGTTGACCAAGTCTGAAAATCATTGAAATATCCTAGGTCTGGAAAATTCTCTCCTATTTAATAATATAAAATGGATGGCAAGGTGAAAGAAGTACTACCATTAAAATTAGCTAAGCTTAAGTTTCACGGTGAAAGAAGTACCGCCTTTCCATCTAGAAAAGAAACAGAAAAGAAGAGAACTGAAGATTAGAGAATTTTGGTGTCTGGGGGAAACTTACAAGATATGAAGAATTCGGTTTGATTTACTCAGTGCCTCCCCTCTACTTCTCCTAGAGGTCATTGGCATGGTTTTCTTTCAAAGCACACACTTCACAACTGACGAAAGATTGAAATATTGAATCAATGGTGAATCAAATTTTCCCAGACGCCTCGCGCCTTGCAAGAAGAATGCTCCAGGTAAAGATTAATTCTAGTTTTTCTAACTAGAGAGTCTAAAGTTCTCGAATGTGCTAATGCATTCATCCCAAATAGTTTCCATTTGTTAGGCCCTGCATAGCCATCCCTACATTTGTAGACAAAATATTGGGTCCCCCTTTTTGCTTTTTGCTTTTCCTTTGGTTTCTTTTTTTCCCTTTGTTTCCCCTATGAGATTTGCCTCCACAAGGGTTGTTTTCCTTTTGTTTCTTGTCTTCTTGTGTCTCCAAGACCCCTATCCTGAAGTTGGTATATTCTTTTGAGTCAGCCGGATCCCAAACTCTGAGATTATCTGCCATCATGTCTTCTTTTGTTAGAAGGTGTGGCTGCATGGAATCCCCGGGCTCAAAGTCTGGATGTTTTCTTTTTTTGGAGTTTACAGAGAGAAGGCAACAAATTTTTATCCCTAGGGGTATAAATAGATGTTACCTATAATTTTCAGATTTACCATGATTAAAACACTCATGCAATTACCAAATATATTAAGGTGTTTCAAAGCGATTAAGTGAAAAGTACTTTGGTAACTAACAACGTTCAAACAGTAGTAAGCAGTGATGTTTTCATGGCCATTCTGGGATGACTCAGTTGCAAAGTTCTCATGCTCACCTTCCTGCCCCCTTCTGTGTTTTCAGGTAAGTCCTGCGGCTCCTTCCTCTCTAGTTTTGGATTTTTTGTTTCTTGCTTCTATCTATTTCATTTTTGTCTTCATTCTGGTTTGTTTTGTTCTATTTGTTGTATCTTTGCATGGCTTTTCCATTGCCTCCTGTTGGTGGGTTGGCTTAGCCAGAGGGTTGTCCACCCTCTGTACAGTTGTAGTTTAGTGTATATTTTGTACATTATTGTAGAATGTTGTAAGCACTTTTGTATATCATGTAAACTATGTAATTTCTTGTTTATAGCTATATATATGTCCATTTTTGTGGTCGGCCTACGAGTTGTGCTTCAGCCTTCGTAAGTGCTTCGGCCCTCTGTATATTTGATAAATATTTTGTGTGTATCCTTCCATTGCATCAATCTTGTTGTGCTCCATCACGCCCAAACCATGTTGGCAAGCTTGTTAGAGAGGTATCTGCCATAGTTCAAACTCAACACCTCACTGGTTTGAGCCATGGCGGCTTTCTCTCTCCTCTTTCATGTCATTTTAATGGTGGGATTCATCTCCCATGAATGGGAATTCAAACCCCATCCCATCTGGCATTTACTTAGCCCGTGTAAACTTACTTATCACCATTAATGCCATTATGCCACCTGTTGCATGGTCACGTGATGACTCAGGTCAGCCAAGTATAGCTTACTGTCGATCATGTTGACAACGGTTAGTTTTTCTAGACTCAAGGTGCTAAAGAACCCTTGGGTCTTAGTTTCATTCTTGTCACCTAAACCAATGCCCTAGAGCCCCTGGGTGTTTATCATAATATGATCCATGTTAACTTTAATATTTCAGTATTTTTTATGTATGCTAACACTTTTTGGACAGGTGTAGAATGGTGGTGAATTCCCTGGAGTCCTTGACAGTATCATTTTTATTATACCATGTACTAATGGCTCTTTGGTCTTGTGGGTTGCAGATAGATTGATCAGGATGTCTGAAGTGATTGCTCCTTCTAATAGCCTGGAGCTGCCAACTACCTCCACTCGGGAAGCTACAAAGACTAAGGCCGAAAAAGTTGCTGGCCAAGTTGCCACCAACTTCCAAGTATCTAAAGGAGGGTTCTCTCATAGGGTCCAAGGTGGACTCTAGGTTGCAAGATATAATAGACAGAGCCTGGACTATGGGCCGAAATGCAGGGCTTGGTTCAAGCCATATACAAATAGAAGGCCGACGGAGATGTTATGGCTAGACACATGGCCACCTTCAAAATTATCAAAGCTACAAATTTTCCTTGCTTGGTGTAGGCACAAGAGCTGATACTCCAACTTGAAACACTCTACAATGCCTCCACTCGGGTTGTTTTTCTCATCGATCCCTGTCCGCTACACTATCTAGTGACTATCCCTAATTTGGACGCTGCTACTTTTACTTTGGGGCCGGGGATCCCTCAATTCAAGGGAGCCACTTTTCTCTCCTAATCCACATCCTTAAAGGAGTTTAAGGAGGCTTCTCTACTCTCCCGACAACATCTCAACACCCACTGGCTCAAGTCCCCGAGAAGGGACTACAAAAGATGAAGTTGGAGATCCCCTACGGGGATTTTGAAGAGCCTATCTAGGCTAGAATCATATTTCTATGTAGGCTCTTTGGACAACCCCATGCTCAAGATTTCTTCACATGAATCTATTACTTCCTCTACTGTGTAACCACCCGCAGTAAAGCTTTCAACTAGGTGGCTATCATTGCCAACCATGTGGACACACAGATGAAAGGCATTCTCCAGACCACAAAGTTCCACATGAGATCTTACGTACTATGGGGACTAGCCCAACAGAAACCTACTTTTCAAGGTTTTAAGACAATGGGCACTCTTGGGAACGGGCTGGGCTAGTTGACGCTGTGGGATCAATATCCCTAGGTCCAGTGGGAACTCAGTTTCCCAAATTTTTGCAAGGTAAATTATGCCTTCATTTACCAAAATATTTTGACACTTACTCAGGATTCCAGATACTGGTTATCACAAGAGGCAATAAACTTGGTGAGAACCTATGGGAATTATTTCATTCAATTCCACCAGCATACATATATTCAAGTGACCAGCTTCTCCAGGAAACCCTATCTTCTTCCCCAGGTATTGCGGGGATAGAATCACTCTTTTAGAATTCTACTGGAAAATTTTGGATTTGTACGCCCTCTTCACATTGAAGAAGGTTACCAATGTCCCATTCCCAATCTCTTGTGGGAACTATTCTTGCAACCTTTCCGTGAAGAAGGAAGCAAATAATGAACTGAAGAGTCTGGGATTGGTGGAATTCCATTATATCAGAAGCAATTTTGATCCATTGGATAAGATAGCACTAGTGCTTCCTCGGGCATCCCCACCATATCAAGAAGATATTAAAGATTTCTGGGTGGATTGCTAGGACAGTTTTGATCTTTGAGTCCGCCAACACTTGCGGATGTCTAAAGGCTTGATGAAAGCCCTAAACCTTTGGGGTTTCCCGAAGGGTTTTTCAGATGATGGGCCATTGGAGGACCCATTGTAGAGAGAACATGGGTTAGATAAATTGGATCTCCCTCTGGTGGATTGGGCCACCCCAGAAGATTTAACAATTAAGGGGGTATGCCACCCCATTATAGAAAATAGCCACAAATATTTTGAGCGGGTGTGTCCCAAGATCACCTGGAAAAGACCAATCATTCAGAGGTCCACTTAGACCTTCAGAGCCATAGGACCCAGCACAAGAAAGGGGAACGAAATAGAAGATACCCCAGCCTGGGTGCCTCCCAAGGATTCGCTCCCCATAATGGTGCAAGTACAGGAGAAAATAGAGGCATCAAGGCTGACATGCCAAAAAATAAGTGCACAACTATTCATCCACCTCCTCGCAACTCTAGTTGCATCTTCTCACCCAACGAGATCCCCATCATTGGCCACACTTATGAGAATGCAGAAGTTTAGTGAGGTGGAGTCTATAAATATTCTGGATACCGAGACCCCACTACAAAGGAAAAAGAAGAAGAAGGTGAATAGCACCCCAAGCACAGACGCATGCCCTGGTATGCCTAACATACCCCAGTAGAAGTCAATTTGGAATCTCTTGAACTAGAAGATATAACAGAGGAATCTCCCCCGCATAATGAATTTGATGATATCTTCGGGGTGGATGAGCTTATGAACCTACATGGGGATATAGATCATGCGGTGGAAGAGATCGCTACCTAGGAAAAAGAAGAGGTCCCCACTGAAAAGGATGTCCTAGAGAAAGAAGATGCCATAGAGAAGGAAGTTTGGGAACAAACACAAAAAGAGCCCAAGCAGGAAAAAACCCTAGTCCATGAGACCAAACATGAACCAAGTCAACCAATGAATGAGAAACTAATGAGTGGGGAATCGGACCCATAATCATCATGCTCCAAATGCCTTTGGCTACTCTGGGTGACCAATTTCCCTGGACTACATTCCATGAGGTAGTTTCAGTGGTTGTGCTATAAAACTTTGGAAAGATACCTCGCCCACCTAAGGATAATTTAGTGGAGGATATTCTGGAAAATGAGGGCGAAGAACAATAAAAACAACAACAGCAGCAATAGGATGAGGGGAGAATTCCCGAGGACACAAATGTTAATTCCATTGATGCTGAGAAGGACAGGGAAATCCCCGAAGATAAAAGTGATGCAGGTACTGATGGAGAATGAACAATAGACATCATGAAAGAGGATGCCAACAAGGCAGAAAATACTAAAGGATTCGAAGAGCGAGAACATGAGCAGGAACAGGAAAGGGAAAAAGAGCTCGATGACATTGAAGATATTAGGAATGCACTACCACAGTCTAAAGGGAGTCTTGATACCCAACTCTTGACAGCAAAGCCGCCCTAGCCACCCCAATGGCTGGTGGAATCCAGAAAGAGGAAGGCCTCGGTGGTAGCAACAGGTGTTCCACTCTCCTTGGCCAAAATGATGGCCCAAAATACAGAGGCCAAGAAGCCTAAGAAGGCCTAGATAGTCCATACCCTCCGGACTGGTCTAGAAGGAAGTATATTTGTGACCATTGCAACACCTCCCCTAGATACAGATGTAGTAGTAGCAAGGGTCAAAGATTACACAATTAAATAGGCACCTTTGGGGAGGAGAGATAAGAAGGGAGAATTGGACATGCTACAAGATGCAACCCAGGTAGTAGAGGCCTTGTATAGTAAGCAGTCCTAGAAGTTAAAGGAGGAAAGGAAAAACAATCCAAATCTCCTCGCACTTCTGGCAGAACTCACGCAGCCCCTGGCCGAGATCCACCTAGAAGCTTCTACCTTTGGACTACCTCTTGCACAGGGTGATGTGAATTCTCTAAGGGCCATGAAGAAGAAGGCCTAGGCTGTGGATGGTTGGATCGCCGAACAAATAGTCTTCATAAGGAAGTTTTTAGTGGTGTCACTCCTAGATCTCTATCACATAAGCAATCTCCTCAGTCAGGTGAATGCCTCCATTGTCTTGTGGGAGAAAGACTTAGAAAATTATGAAAAATGGAAGGTCGGGTTGGATGAAGTCTTCAACATTGGGGAAGAAGTTGTAACAAAGGCGGGAATTTTGGGAGAAGAATCATGTGATTCCCTCCAGGTCTAGTACTCTAGACTTGACCTCAAGATTGAGGTATGTAAGAAATTGGTTAAGGCCCTAAAAGAGAAATTAATTGCGGCCTAGTATCCTTTGGGCCTATTAAAGGAATTTGTGGTAAGGGTGTCACAAGTCGACCCCTTCACCATCGAACATGCACCCTAGAGGACTATGTCCTCAGTAAGTATGATGAGTTCATGGAGTCCCTATATTAGTCTGCTAGGGACTTCGATGAAGGAAGGTTATCAAGATTATCCGAAATGATGCTCCAGGCATATGATGCTATAAAGATAGTAGATGATATCTGGAACAGGGCTGGAGAAGTTGAAGCGAAGCTTGAGGCTGTCCATGGCCGATGGGACGACATTAAGGACATAGACAAGGATGGCATAAGCCAAGTTTTGGAGGTATTTAAAAATAGTAAAGGGCAATAAGGTTCTCTGTATTCTGGATATTTTCACCAGCAGGGTGCATTTTGAACATTGTTTATTCTTTAAGTACAAGCTCCCAGATCCCGGAGTCCCAGATCCAACAATTTTGTATTCCTTTGATGACCCGTGTCCAAGTTCTCCGAAGCTGACTAGTCATTATCAGATAGTTAATAAGGGTGTCAGGAAGTAGGTGGCCCCAGCAAGGCATGTCATCTCGAGGGATAGTTCTGACAGGTTTTCTTCCCAAGGCATCGCTCCAGCATAACACCTGGTGCATCAAAGATAGTGACCCACTTTTGCATTGATGAGCCATGTAGCCTTGATCCCCAGGGGATTAGATTTATTCTAATCTCCCTCTGCCTCTCTTCTCAAGGTCAATTCCTCCATACTTCTTTTCTTTTCTTATTCTTCTGACATGTCAGACCTCTGTTCTCCTCAAGGTTGTTGTGATGTGGTGCAGGTAGTACCAGCGACCAGAAATCATATTTTATGGTTGAGTGTAAAGTTAGATTAGGTTAACCTTAGGGAAAAGATGTGTATAAATAAGCAGTCCAACCTCATTCAAAGAGTCAGCAGAATTGATGATTTTGCAGTCCATAGCTATAACACTTTTATCATTTTCATTTTCATTTAGTTGCAGAGCTCAATGATGCTTAGTTTTTAGAATTTCTATGTAGATAGATTCTCCCTTGGAGCCATTGTTTATGTACGCACCACTGCTCACTAGAAAACCATTAATGAAGATGGAAGGATTCTTGTAATGTTGTTGTTGGTCTTTTGATCTCTGAGTTAATACTCTTTTGTTCTGTATGTTTTTGATGTCCCTTGCTCTAATGTTTTAAGTAGATAAATGACCTCCTTTTCCCCTTGCTATTGGATATATATGAACTGATGGTTCTGTGTGTATTTAGTATTTAGTGTAGCATGTTAGAGCTTGGTTGATGTTTTAAATGTATTTGCACAACTATAGGTAGAATGGAATACTTCTAACCCTGGTCTATCTTTTGAAGTTAACTTGGTAAGCTAATGCGTGCTTGCAGGAAACCTTGACCTAAAAAAATCCGTGCAGAAGACAAGCTAAGAAAACCATCTATCCCACCCAACAAAATAGCCACACTCACAACTGATCTCCCACACTGTCGAGACCCGATTCTCACATGTTTGAAGGCCTGGAGAATTTATTCGCTAAACAACCTTTATAGGCAAAGTTGGCTGGTACCCCGGTACACGGTGACAACTTACACTCTATTGGTGGACCGGTCACAAAGTCCCATCAACAGAAGGTAGAATAAATGCATGAAAAAATAATTAACCAATTGTTACCCTATATTTATGTAGTAAGTCTTGTAACGTAATCAATTTTTATTCCCCAAACTCCCGTTTAGATAGGAAAATATTTGGAAACAAAACATTGAGAGAATATTAAATCATAAGAATAGACTTTGGATGCTAGTTGGAGATTTTAATACACCTCTCTTTGCCTCTGAAAAAATAGGTTGCATGAATGAATACACTGATATAATGTATGATTTAGTGAGCTTCATGAATAACATTGGTCTTCTTGAAATTGACCTTGCTAGATAGGCATACACCTAGTCAAATAATAAGAAAGGGACTAGTCTCATTCAAGTTATATTGGACAGGTTTTAATTTTTACGAACTACAATATGGGTACTAACACATCACTTAAGGCTCTCCCAATGAATTTTTTTTACCACAACTCTTTTCTCCTTAGCTAGAAGAAGAAGCATGTTAAAGGGAGACCCCCTATTTTATATAAAAAATTATGTGTAACTCACATCCTAAGTTCAAGAAGTTTGTGGAGCCTTGGTGGAATATACCCACATAGGGTACTTAAATTTTTAGAATTACCCAAAATTTGGACTTAATCCGAATGAATATCAAATGATGGAACATATTGACATTCAGTAATATCTTCATCTAAAAGAAAAACATTGAGCTTAGCCTCTAGGAAATCAAGGATAGAATGGCATTGCGGGATGACATAGTAGAGACAAGTATAGAGCCTGAAGATCTATGTAGTAGATGGAAATCAATCATCAAAAGAGAAGAAATTTATTGTAAACAAAGGACAAGAATACAATGGTTAAAGAAGGTGCTAGAAATACATGTTTCTTCCACAAACCTTCCAGTAATAAAATAATAAGGAATTGGATACAAGGCCTAATAACTAAACATAAGTAAAAGATAATTGAGGATGACCAAAATGGCTTTCTGGTTATGGTTTATTTCCAAAGGATGTATGAGGATGGTATTAAGAGATATTTCCATTTGGAGGACTAGCTCTTAGAGTGCATTGAACCCTCTCTTAGTTTAGAGGATAATTATTAAATTTTGGCCCTAATATCTAAGGATGAATTTAGGACTGATATCTTTTCTATGGGATCTTACAAGGCCATTGGTCCCAATTCCTTCCTCTTTCTTTTTATTGGCACCATTGGGAGATTATCAAGTCTTACATCACTTTGGCTTCTTGCAAAAGGAAAACTTTTGAGGAGAATTTATAACACTTATATTTCTATAAATCGTAAGGTGCCAAAATATAATAGAATTGAGGAATTTAGACCCATAAGTCTATGAAACACTATCTACAAAATCTTCTCCTGAGTTCTAGTTAATCAAATAAAGTTTCTTATCAAAAGTATGATCAACAGTAACTAGAAGGGCTTTGTTCAAAAATATCAAATCTTGGAGGCTGCAATAACAATGTATGAAATCATTCGCTCAATAGATAAATTTGGTAGATTATGGATGGATTTCAAGATAGACATATTAAAAGACAATGATAAAGTATGGTGGGACTTCCTGTATAAGATATTATATAAGATAGGATTCAATAAAAAGTTGATTAATATGGATAGAACCTGTGTGGAGATGGCATTCTCTATTTTAGAAGCATGAAAGCTGAGAAGGGACTATGGAAAGATGACCCACTTTGACCCTATCTCTTCATTATTATTGAAGAAGAAATATGAACTTTCTTAATATGGTTTGTAAGAGGACTCTATCAAGCGTTAAACCTTCCTCCACTATCACAATCAATGGTATCCAACAATTTGTAGATGACACCATCTTATTTGGTAAATGATTTCTAATTGAACAAAAATATTGAAAATTTTTCCTTTATGAGTACACTATGGATTTTTGGAAACACATTAACAATGCCAACAATAACATGTTATTTCTTTAATACCTAGGAGGACCTTCAGAAAAATAAAAAGGAATCCTAGGGTGTAGGGATGCTTCTCTCCAAGGTCTTTACTCAAGACTCCCATTGACTATAAAAGAGGTGAAGTTGACATTCTATGATTCCATCATAGAAAAAATACAGAGAAAACTAGATGGATGAAAAGGGAAACAACTAAGTAATGTGAGAAAGCTTCAACTAATTTCTTCCTCTCTACAAAGTATACCCCTTTAAATCCTCTCACATTTTAAAATCACTAGTGCAATGGAAAAGAAAATATAAAATAATCAAAATAATTTTTTGTGGATGGGGTGTAGACCTAAAGGGGAGGGGGTCCTTGATTTCTTAAGTATTACTATAATGAGCAAGGTAATGATGCCCAAGATAAGATGAAATTTAATAGTTAATAAGGCTGATTGCTAAAAAATCATGTGTAAAATTCCTTGACTCTGAAATTTTTAGTAAAATTGTTTTCAATGACACCTGCCCTATAGTGTCCAAAATTTGGAACAAAATTGTGAAAGGAAAAAACTAATTCAAAGGGGGCTCAAGTGGCAAGTTTGTGATGGCAAGTCTATCAGGTTTTGGGATGATGTTTGGGTTGGTGAAGAAGGTTAATGTGTTGTTTCAATTTTTAGGAGTCTGATAAATATTATTAGTACACACTCTGGCACCAAGGTATATGATTTAATAATACCATGGAGGACATGGAAGGACTTATCAACCTGCTGCCAAACCTGACCATATTTTTTGGGTAGAGGAATGGATTTGCAGAAAATATTTAGAAAAGTTAGGATTTCTCTATTTAGGAGAGATAATAATTATTGTTGGATCCTGAATCTAAATGTGAACATCTCTGTTAACTCCATATATTCCATGACCCTTGAAAAATTTGACCCCTTATCATGTTCCAGGGAGTTTGGAACTCACACGTTGTCCCCAAAGTTAACTTATTCTAGTGGACCACAATGCACTATAAGATGCTCACTCAAGACAATTTAATAAAAAGGAATTTCCAACTACCTAATAGATGCCTTCTATGCAAGCAATAAGAAGTGTGAGCCCTCCATATTTTTACCTAGTGTAAACTTACTTGGAAATTATAGAGTAAGATATTTAGGAAATTAGAAATATTTTAAGAGATGAATATTACACCCTAGACATTTTACAAAGAATAGAGAGGGCCTTGCAGGAACCCCATGATCAAGTAGTTATGGAAAAAAATTCCTCCTCATCTGGCATGGTTATTATGGAAGGAAAGAAATAACAAAAACTCCAAATATTCTAAAAATATGTGGAGGAAGCTTTTAATTCATTCTATAAGTTTCTCTTGAACAATGTGGCTATCTTTAAGGGCTTGGCCACTTCCCCCTGAATAATTATGAAAACAAAGTTTAAAAGAATTGGGATCTACCATAGAATTATGCAAGCTATGATAATTCAAATAGGATAGTGAGGAAAGGAATGAAGTGGATACCCCCAATAGGGGATGGTTAAAGAACAACTTTTATGGATATTCTACAGGATTAAAATCTATTGCAAATGGATGCTACATTCAGATATTGTTAGCATTATTGTCATTGATGTCAAAACCTTCATACTGACTACTTGGTGGTATTGGTTCGTTGTTGGGAATTTTGGCTTCAGTATTAGTTGGATAGTTGTGGCTATTGAGATCAATGGTTTTGGTTATATGTAGAATAATTTTTGTACAAGAATTTTTGGTGCTCTATGGTAGGTGTACATGGTTCTACTAAAGGATTAAATTTTTTCATAAAATTGCGATCTTTCGGTAATCAGTGGTGCATGGTTTCTTCTATTGTTTACTATTGATTTCTATGCCTACAATTTTCTTCTAGGTGTCCTTGATATTTGGACTATCTTGTAGTTCATTAGTTAGCTTTTTGTATTCTACTCTAGACATGTTCAAAATATTTGATGATCAAGCCATGGTCTTGGTGATGGTGTTCCAACAGTTTCAGTAAATGTAATGAGCAAGACATGGTATTGGTTATGGTGTTCAAATAGTTTCAGTAAATGTAATGAGCATTGTAAACATCTTAAAGATGACTTATATTTGGGTCCTGGTGTACCATGTTGTAAATTTTTCATAAGTGTATCCTAGATTTAGGATCACTGGTAGTGTATTAAATGTAATTTTAATATCTTTTTATCATTATTTTAGGTCGACACATGTTTGGTGTGAATGATATATGTATGATCAAATATCTATATAAATAAAGAAAAACCTTTTGTATCCATGGAATGAGAGTGTGTGTGGAAGAGGACAAGAAAGCTAAAAATGACTCTTTGAGGGAGTTATTGACATTGATGTATGCAAGCTGAAGAATATTATTGAGATATAGAGAAGGACATTTACATACAAATTTATATTGGAGTAGACAACACTATAGAGAGAGAAGATAAACAATCAAATCTAACGCTCAATATGGTAACTAAGCTTGGTTATTAAATTATTTAATGCATATCTAGATGCAATCTTATCAATTCATATTTTGTCTATAAAACATATCTTTTCCTATAAGGGTAATTATCCGAGGCGGTAGTGAGCCAACTGTAGTAAGAGAAATAGTTGTGAGCCTTTGTAAAATTAACCTTAACCCGTGAAGGATTCACTTAATGAACTTAAATCATAGCACATGCATTCAAGACATACTAAAGAAGAGCTAAACCGCTTGAGGGAGATCTTGCTTTCTTGATGGTGAATCATTTGTATTATTTGTGAGTTTACCAAGATAGTAAACATTTTAGAAAGTATTTGTGAATAAATAATTCACCCCCAAATTATTCAGTTTGTTCAAAAAATGGTATCACAACTTGGACCCTTGCAAATAGAGATAAATATCTTGAGGGATATATTTGTTTCTTGAATACATGGAAGGAGGATACTATGATGATGAGGATTGGCACATCATGATGAATGACACTGAGAGTAAAAAATTAGAAAGTGAGGAATTGAAAGAAAACCGAAAGGAAGCAAATGCATGTATTGACAAGATGAGGAATCGGATCTGGAAGTTTAAATCAAGACATAAGGAAGTCAATCAATAATTAAAGGAATCAAAAGAAAAAGTAGAAAACCTGGAATAGGAAGTGGAGGAATAAAAAGAAAGGGAAGAAGACCAAGAGAAGATGGTGAATGTCAAGATACATATTGAGGAATCTATTAAAGATGGGTTGAAGCATAAAATGAAAAGAATTGGGAAGATAGTAGAAGAAATATAAATTATAATGGAGGAATGGAACAAATCTGAAGAGAATCTCAAAAATATCAGGAAGATGTAGTTAGATGAAAATGAGAGGCTAGATCAAGAATTAAAGAAGCTGAGATTTGAAAAAAAAGTGTGTAAGAGAAGTACTGTTTTGGATAAGTTATTATCTATGCAGAAGAGTAAAAAATATAAAGAAGGATTAGGGTTTACCTATGAATGTTCAAATTAGAAGGAAAAAGGAAAAGAGAAGGTGATTGAACTTGAAGCAAAGGCTGAAGTGAAAAGAAAGCTCACAAATCAGAATACATCTATAAGAAGGTCATCGATAATAAAAATAAATTCTCAAAGATACTTATCTTTTAATGTTTATCGTCACATTTTCAATAATTTTGGTCATAAATAAGTTGATTGTAAGATAAGGAAATATCAAAATATTCAATTCTTTAATTTTCATATGTTTGATCATAAAGAAAGTCAGTGCAAAATTCAAGTCTCAAATCATGAAAAGAAGAGTGCAATGAATAATATCTTTCATGGGAATTGCTATGTAAGTTAGAAGTATGGTTACAGTGATAATCAATGAAGATCTAGAATTAAGTCAATGAGATAAGGATAAATAATTATTAATTATTTCAAATGTCATCAAATTGGTCATTATGCTAACACATGTAGATCTGGTGGTACTTTGGTGAATGCTTGAGATGGTAATAATGTTTTAGTTTCAAGTGGATCTCAAAAGAATAGTATGACATGGAAAGAAAATAATTTTGATCATGTTGAGAGTCGTGTCGTATCAGATCTCGATACTATGTCTACCAAAAACTGAGTTCAATTATTTGGCTCAGGAAGAGTATTAAAATTTTATATCAGTCACTTCCCCTACTTTAAAGACATATCAATTGCAACTAGATTCTCTCTGATATCATGATTAAATAGATAATAACTACAGTTAATGATTGAAAGATTTATGTGCACAATAATCCTAGACTACGTTAGTGCTAATTAATTTTTGACGAGAAATTTAATTATGATGGATCGTGGATTTAAAGGAGAAATTTTCAAATTGTTTTTGTACTATAGCAAGAATAGAAATCGAAGAATTTTCAAAGAGAACTTGAGGATAAATTTGTGAATGATTATGTAGTCTCAGTTGGTTATTCGAACTGTCAGTGCATTTGCATCAAAAAAATTGAAGAAGATTGAGCTGAAGGAGTTTGATCATAGCAGAATCAAGAAATTGGTGTCTGGATTGGCTATAGAGGATGTGCAAAGGGTTATAAATCTTGGCGTGGATATTTGGGGAGAATTTCCCTAATGCAACAATAAATATTTTTTTTTTTGTTCTTACTGAGTGGGTTTCAAGGTGAAGCTCTAGTGTTGGCTAAACCCTATCTAGTGACAAAAAAAAGTAAATGAAGTTATTAAAATATTATGCATCGTTAGTAAATTACCTAGAAAGAAGATGATAAGATAGAAGGAGGTAAACTCAATTACTGAGATTGGTCATGATCAGTGTGCACTGTTAATCAACACCATGTAATATTTGATATTAAGGTATGTCACCTATAATATTTTTTACAAAAACCACTTTTGAAATTGTAATGGTGTCACTTTGGCATTAGTTGTTTAAGTTGCACATAAAGTTGTAAGTAAAATTGTTCAAATGGATCTTTGTAAGATGTTGCTAGAGAATTTTCTTGAAAATGTAAAGATGACTATTGAAAGTGGATATGGTTTTAGATCTGGGTCATTGGTCATGTGTTTAGATTTATATTTCTTGAGGTCATCACCTATGTGAGACCTACATTAGACTGTTATAGTTTTACTATTTTGTTCTCATGCTTTCAGTAGTTTATGCTTTGACATACTTTGACTATCAGCGAGACTTTTCATACTTTTGAGGATCGGTAGAATCCTGTGTTATATATTCAGCACTTGATTTTGTAATCAGGGTACTTTTGAGATGTTTATATTCTAATTTAGTTTCAGCTTATGTTGATGTCTTATATGGATCTAAATGTATGAATGTAATATGATGAAAATGGTTTAGGAAATCGATGCTAGGATATTTCAGTTCTAAGGCAATGTGGTTTATATGCTTACATATATTGTTGATGTTATGTTATGTTTCATATCATGTTGTTTTGGATCTACTGATGTGTGCATTGAGTGTGCAGGAAGAGTTGACCATGGATCTAAATCGGGGAC
>MU224676.1:922282-941305 GCA_018584345.1 Thuja plicata | reverse complement strand
TCTTTACACCATAGCTTGGATCAAGGTTGGAATTCTTTTTAAGTTTTTGTTTATGTTATGTGTGTTCTTGAGCTCAAGGACTCCATTAATGGAGTCTTATGGTTTTCTTGAAGCTTTTATTTTTTTGTTGGAAATTTCTTTTTGTTTCTCAATGTCTTTACTATGTGTTCAATTTTCGAATGGGTCTTCAAGGTACACTCACCCTTGGGAGGGCAGAGTAGCATTGGAGAGGTAGTGGAAATGATTCCTGTTAAGTGTAGAGTCTCCCATGTGTGGAGGGATAAACTTGGGGTAACATGATACCCATAAAGCCAAGATGGGCCTGAGGGCATTTAGGAGGTATAAGGAGGTTATTCAGGACAACATCTTGTAAAGATGGTCTATATCAAGTCCATGTGAGGCTTATAAATTCTGTGTGTTCTTGGCTTTCTCCTTCAATGAGGTCTACCACTACCCCTATTTCTGGAATGTCCCCTGGAGATACTTCCTCTTGTTCAATCCTATGTTGGGAAGGTTTTCTTGTATTTGAGTCTCTCTTCTTTTCCTGGTTGTTGGATGTATCTGTTTGTGACCCATTCCAGATTGGATCCCAAAGCTCAGGGGTGGCCTTGTAAAGGCCTAGGTTGGGAGGTGAGCCTCCATGGTCAACCTCAACGTTTATCAGGTTCTTGAAGGGATTGCAAGGATGTGTAAATACCCTTATGTGGAAGATGGGTATGGTTAGAAAATGATCATTTGTCATCCTGATGTTTTAGTAATTTCATTAATTGTTTAGTTGTATCAGACTCCTTTGGTCTCATGTAACCTTTGTACGGAATTGAAATTTAAATTTTCTTCTATGATTACGGTGATCCTATGGATAGGGAGCAAAGCAAGTTTCTATGTGCATTTGGCACAAATGATAAATATTTATATTGTAAAATTTGTCTAAGTTTATTTTATCAAAGATTAGAAAAAGGAGATCCTATAGAATTTTGTAAACAATGGTTATTATGAATTTGAAAGAGAATTGTGAATTCTAAGTTTCTTACAATATGGAGTAGATCAAAATCTTAAGTATTATTTAAAGAAAATTTTAAAAGGAAATTCTGGAAAATTTAATTCAAAGAAAAAGTTTGAAAATTAAATTTTTTCTTCCACCATTATGATTAGTTTTAAAATTGGGATTCAAATATGTTTTTTTTATTTAAAAAATAATAATTCCTTATGCTCACTGTTTTCATTTTTACAGTCATTTTTACACTAGTATTTAATTTTATTAAATACTTGTATTTAGATATATATATGTATATATTTAAATTTATATATGTATAGACATACATATATAAACATAAATATATAAATATAACTTAACCGTTTCTTAAAAAAAAAAAAAAAAGGGGGGATTCAGACGTTTATATTTCATTTTTCTTTCGCACTGTGTTTTTTTAAAAAAAATATATAATATTTAAATGATGTTGGGGAGGGCCGAAACCCCCCCGACCCGTTGGCTCTGTGCATTTACCGTGGGGGCCGCGCGGCCGCGAGCCACCCACTGTGGATAACACAGTGGGGAGGCACCGCTGACTGGCGTCGGCCGCCCCACGACCTCCCCCTACGCATGGTTGAGGCATCACGGGCGGTGGTGCCGCTGGTTGCAACCACCACCGCTCCGCCCCTTTTGCTTTCCCCTGTCGCTGCTGTTCCATTTACCTCACTACCGCAGCCCCTCTTCACCGCCGCAACCTCTCTTCATCGCCGCCTATGTATTTCAGCTACCCTTACCGTTTCGGCTGCAACTTATATTATATTTTTTTTTATATATATATTATTTATCATTTATATTTTGTATTAAAAAATTTTACCTTAGGGTTTTTCAGTTGATAGTTGACTTAGATATATTTAAAAATGAATTAGATTAAGGGTGTTCTAGATTAGATTTGCATATTTGTTTTCTTTAATTAAGAAGAATGTTTTAAGATTTGATTAAGATATTTTTAAGATTAGAATTCTTTTATTTAAGAATTGGTTAGTTTATATGTATGTATGTTATGGTTGTAGATAAGGTTTATTTAGATTATTTTATTGATTTCATTTAGTTTTAGTTTTAGTTTAAGATGGGTTTTGGTATTTAGAATATTTATTTAATTTAAATGGTTAAGTAAATGTTTTATTTTAAAAGTTATAGCGTATTATGTTATATGTTATTAAAATTAATGTTAGAATATTTTTCTTAGTCTTTGATAAAAACATTGGTGACTAGAGATAAATATAAGATTAAAAATTTATGATCTAATTAGTTTATTGATCTAAAATCAAATAATTAACAATTTAGATAACTTCCTTTTATTATTATCAGGGGGTCATATCACCCCCCCTTAGCTACGCGATATTCATCTTTAGAGGCATTATCGGTACCTTTGATTGTTTTCATGCACGGTTGACTTTCGGTCAACCGTGGTCAAACCTTGTCTGTTGGTCTCAGATTAGGGACCCGGTACTCCTTACGGCCTCTGGACCCTAGGGTTTCAGTTTTGAGCCCTTTGGAGACAGTTGACTTTTTGGTCAACTTAGGTTGACTTTTTGGTTGACTGTCTCATTTTGCGCACCTTTGACTTCCTTAGCGCTTAGTAGACCCTTGTGACCCTTCCTTTGGGTTTAAGGGAACCCTAGTTTGTACCATTCACCTTTTTAGTGTTTAGTTGACTTTTGGTCAATTCTAGTTGACTTTTGGTCAACTTCCTCGGTTTGCGTGCAGTTCAAGTCTGGAACTTTAAGCATCCCTTAGGATAGCTGTGGAAGCTATTCCCCTCCTTGAGACCTTTTCTGATTTTCATTTACCCCCCCTTGCACCATTTTGCGTGCATGTGTTACCTTTGTGTTTGTTTTAGTACCCCGTTTTAATGCGTTATTAAAATTTTTTGTTCGTGTGTTTTTGCCCAACTTTTGGGCATGACAACCTAGTGAGGAGAATGTTGAGTGGACGACGAAAATTTATGTTGGTAAGCATATTTGTAGACATCTTGACATGTTGGAAAACATAGCCTTTGCCTATAAGACATATTTCATATCTTTGGAGATGAGTATTAGTTCAGGTCTGATGGTTACTAGTGTTGTACCAATAAGTCATGGTGAGGAGGGATCCTCCTCAAGTATAAAGAGACTGAAATTTTTTGAGGGTGGTTCCCCTTGGAATTGGAAAGGAGAAAGTTGAATAAGAAAGGAAAACAAATTGATACTATTTCAGATCGTGAAGAAGAGAAGGATAAGGTTGAATAACAAGAGTCTGAAGAAAATAAAAAAAAGGAAAGAAGAAGGAAAAAGAAAAGGTAGATGTGATTTCTCTATCAAAATATGACTCTGTGGATTTGGATATGGTTCACTCCTTGTTGAAAGATGAGGCATTTGATAGAATTGGTGAGATGTGGATTAGTTTCTCATCGCTGAGTAGAACATATATTGAAGAGTTGTTGACTGATTACTTGATCAGTAAGAAGATTATTGTTTCCAGTGTGTTTAGTATGTTATTGATTGATTTGGTTAGGAATATTAAGGAGGGATTATTGCAGAATGGAGATGGTTGAAGTAAGTGCAAGAAATCTATTGATAATAAATGTATAGATTCAAAGCATAAAATTATTAGAGTTATTAGCAAAATAAATGATTATGTGAAGGAAATCAAACACACACACACACACACACACACACACACATATATATCTATGTATATATATATATATATATATATGTATATATATGTATATGTATATATATATATATACATATATATACATATATATGTATATATATATGTATATATATGTATATATATATATATATGTATATGTATATATATATACACGTATTATATTTGGTGGTCTGTTGTTGTACACAATTTCAGAGGTAAAATTGAATTTATTGAGATAGAGTTGAATGAGTTAAGAATAGTAAATGATTATTTCATAGACAAGGAGGAAAAATAGAGGATAAAAGTTGGGCAGCTAGAAGGAGAAATTTTTTAGTTACAAAGGCAGAGAAAAGACTTGGTGAAAACATTTTGGCTAGTGAACAACATGATTTTAGTTTGCTTGGACCATGTTTCTGGTATGCTTTCTAAAGTAGAGGATTATGGGCAGCGGATTCAGTCTCCGGACTAGATTTCATCTTTTTATTTATTGGTGGAACATGAAATTCTGTGTGCCTAGTTGGGTTTTGATGTTGCTGAGTACAAGAAAGAGCTTCTAAACTTAAAGGAAAGGTATAAGAAAGTTTTTACAGTTAATTCTATTGTATTTCTTTGAGGTGTATGTGCTGAATTTTTTGGCTCTTTGCCATTGTGGAAAAAAGGGGGAGAGAAAGTGGAAGTAAAAAACATCAATGAAGAATCTACTTAGGGGGATTTTTTGGTTTTGAAGATTTTGGAGGTTTTGGATGATTTATATTTTTTGTTGTTTTTCCAAAGGGGGGTATTGTTGGATTTAGATGTTTTGGGCATTATTTGCATTGATGTGAAAACCTTCACACCAACTACCTCACAATATCAGTTGGTTGTTGGTGGTATCAATTTTGGTATCACTTGGGTAGTTGTGGCTATTGATATTAGTGGTTTTGGTTCTATGTAGAACAAGTTTTGTACTCACATTTTTGGTGCTCTATGCTAAGTGTACTTGGTTTTACTAAAGGATTACATGTTTTGGTACACTTGTTTTCTTTCAACAATCAATGGTGCATGGTGCCTTTTGTAATTTAATGTTGAATTCTATGCCTACAACATTCTTCCATGTGTCGTTAATATCTGGACTATCTTGAAGCTCATCGGTTAGCTTTTGGTATCATATTTTGGACATTTTCTATCTAGTTTCATTTATCAATGGGTTTAGATGTTTTGATGATCAAGAAATGGTCTTTGTTGCGGTGTTCAGATATTTATGGTAAATATAATGAGCATTGTAAACATCTTAAGTGTTACCTATATTTGGTTCCTAGTGTAGCATGTTGTAAATTTTTCTTAAGTGCATCCTAGATCTAGGATCGACGATAGTGCATTAAATGTAATTGTAATATCTTTTTGGTATGAGTCTGACACCCATTTGGTGTGGCTGAAATTTTTATGATCAGACATCTATATAAATAAACAAGAACCTATTGTATCCATGGAATGAGAGTGTGTGTGGAGGAAGATAAGTGAGCTGGAAAATGAGTCTTTGAGGAAGTTTTTGATGGTGATATGTGCAACTTGAAGCAGATTATTGAGAGTTCAAGAAGGGCATTTTACATACTTATTAGCAGTGGATTAGACAATGGTATATAGAGATAAGATCAACAATTGGATCTACAGTTGGATCTGGCAATTGAGCTTAATTGTTGAATTATTTAATTTATATTCAAATTACATCTTATTAGTTCATATTTTGTCTATAAAATATATCTTTTTGTATAAGGGTAGTTAGCGCAACTAGTAGTGAGACAAGAATAGTGAGCAGACCATATTTAGATAACCAGTAGTGAGCCTTTGTAAAAATCGCCTTAATTGATGTTACCTTAACCATTGTTTCATTTCATGAGAATTAGCTTCTCCATGGTTTTTTGTAGTTTTGGTTTACATGTAAATTCTAGTATCCTTTGTGTTGGTGGTTTTTTGTTTTTATGTTTACATTTGTTTTGATTCCTTGATGTGTTTACGTTTAGAATAAAAGTTAATATAGATATAAAAATCATTATCATTTGTATGGTTTGTGAGTTTATTGACATAGTAAAAGTTTTAGAAAGTGTTTGGGAATAACTAATTCACCACCTCCTCTGTTTGCTATTCGGCCTATTCAATAGTATATGAATAATAATTAATACATGTGAGATGTCCCGAGAATTTTCTGGTAATCTTGATGGTTTTACCAAAAATCAGGCCAAAGACATGACTTTTCTCTAGGGGTTAAATTTTCATTTTTGACTGGTATTAGAACCCTAATCATTGAAGGTGATTCCAAATTAATAATAGATGTTGTTCACACTTAAGCTAATTTTTTTTGGTTGTCAAAAGGTATCCTTCATGATATTGGTGTGTTTTGTTAGTAATAACTAAGATGGGGGGGTGAATCAGTGGCCTCAAAAATATTCCAATTAATCAACCCAAAAACTTAGTACCAAAATATTACACCTCTAGTTATCTTCAGTCCTATAAGATGAATGCCTCCAAATATACTTATCAAATTACTACTGCTCGGAATGCTTTGTTAAACCTTATTCTATATGTTTACCGAATAGTAGTCTGTTAATTTACTGAAAGACAGTAAATTACTTAGAGTATACCGATCAATCCAGATTAGCTATCTATAATGCAAAACACTAAAATAACGACTCATAAACACAATGACACATGGATTTTTAACATGAAAACCTTGTTAAGGGAAAAACCACTTGGGACCGGTAACCCAAAATTTTCACTCTTCTAAAGTGAGCTCGGTGAAGAGCCAACCCTGTTAAAGGTTACAAAAAAACTATTAGGTGTGACCTTGTTAGAGGATTTAAAAGATTAGTTTGTCACTTGATATCGGGCATCTCTATACTACCTTCCTTGATCAAACACTCACTTGGCCTATCAATAGGTATCTGACATCTCATGCTATCTTCATGATCAAACTTTTTGATATTCCTTGGGATGTATCTCAATATAGAAAGGATCTTTAAATCCTGCTCGGTTAAGAGACTTTCTTAATCAATGGTTAAACTGAGATAGTATGATCTGTTCACATATACAACTTATACTTGCATATTTTCAGAACTATTGTAAGCTCGTAAAATAATCTGATCAATATGTCCTTTTAATACCTTTGCTCCACTATTTTTCTACTCAGTGATGCTATGCTATATTGCTTGGTGTTCGCATAAAAATTTAGCTCTTTCCTCAGCTTGATTGATTAGGACTATATGAAGTTGTTCTTCACTAGTTTCTCTCCAACATTGTCTTTTTCATTCACTCCCGTTAATTCAAAATGAATTAAGTTGTATCTTTATAGACATGATATCACCATTGTTAGGTTCTTGATTTTCTTGATCTTGGCGTGATCCACAATCTTAGCCAATTTTATTTAAAGTAAAACTCCTATTTTATCTCGTAGAGATCTTCTTGCCAACTAGACAAAAAAAATTCAAATCCTTTACTTATCTTTGGCTTTATCTTGCTGCTAAAAACAATGATAACTACTAGTTAAGTCTATATTTAGCTCTGCCAGCTAGATATTTTGTCATTTTTTAACTCCAGTTAATTTCATTGTTTTTACTCTTTGATAGCTTCGGTAAACACTCCGGTTCTCTTCAGGCTTCTCCGTCAGTTTACACTATGATTTTGGTCATCAATTTGTGCTTGTGATTTTTCTTGTCAGTGTTCTTGCTCAGGAATCATAGTGACTTGAATTTTGGTTATCTCTGTCTGTTGGGCTCCACTCACCGTTCGTGTTTGAAATCACTTAGTGAATGCTTATCTTTTATGCATTACTGAAAGCATAATATTTCTCTCTCTAATTCTTTGAAGTCTTTGACACTGATTATAACCGATTAGATTATATCAAGTTGACATTAATGAAAATACAATCCATTAACTGATTTAATGTTTTACATTATCTTTCTGTATTTTGGTGATCAACTTAACATATTCAAACATTCAATCAGCTCCATGTCATCATGTTCATCCTCGTCCTTGATTTTTTTAGATCATACACATTTATTGGGAATGGAACATCATTACTAATGCTTTGGAAGCTTTGTGCCTAGAATCCAATTGGCTTAACTACTAGAGAAAGGAGGAAAAATTCCCACTCAAATAATAAAATCATAAAAGATGAGTAGAAGTATAAGACCAACTATGAATTTTTATTTATTCAAGAAATGTGACTGGTGTTAATATCACCACAAGATTAGATTAATGTTTATTATTCTAATTGGAACAAATAAAGTATATCATACAATTTTTACTTATAGAAGGCCAAAAAAAATAATAATAATAACATTGTTGAGTTAAAAAAGTCAAAGGATATGTTTCAATTCAAAAAATACATGGTCGTACATATCTGTGGGCTTTATCATTCACAACATAATTTGAATGGGGAAATGGGGCCCATAAGCCATTTAAAATGGCTTTGGGTGGGTAAAATTCTAATGATTAAAAGGTTTTGTGCATGTCTGACAGGGGAGAAAGTAAACATTCCACTATCAGAGGAATGGACAATAATGGGAAGGATAGGTACATCATATTGGGGGGACCTGATACACTAAAAGTACATAAAGAATGGACCTCAATATTTATTTGTACACCTACACAAATGTGATGCTAGTAGTCTTGATAATGATTTGTCTGTAGTGGTACATGGTCATTTGACTATCCCTAGTGGCATTATTATAGATTTTTCTACTTGGAGATAGTAAGAAGAATGAAGAAAGACAAGAAAATCCAAAACATGGCATCGTAAAATGGAGGCCAACCCATGCCTAGTCTAGAAGATTTTTGTGATGTCAATATTATATTGAAGTGTGTCACATGGGCCGAAAATCAAGTGCAAGAGATTGGTACAAACAACCATGAATCCTTGGTACTTGATAGCTATGAGGGTGTTTTAGGCATTGATGGGGAGGATATTTCATCAAAGTGTATTACTTTATGTAGATATGCATATCTAAGGGAGTGATTTGAATCCCTTGAGTGAAAGCAAGAGTATCTAATGGGCCTTTTTCCATATGTTGTAAGCAATATGGACTATCTAATGGTTTGGGTCCTTAAGATGGATAAAGGAATGAAGAACTTAATCAATTTTAGGAGTAGGGTTTTGCATGTTGCAACTACAACCTTATGTCTTCTTCATAAAGAATTGGAGGAGAATGAGATGGAAAAAAAAAGTGATTTACTAATTTTATCAGATAGAAGTGATTGCAAGATCTTGGCTCAGGTAGGAGAAGGTCTATAAATTAGGCCTTTGGACTTTGTCTGATATCAATCTCTATTTGTTGGCTTCATAGTCTATTTTCTATTGTAATTTATCTATGTTGTAAGACTATCTTACTAGTTCTTCCAACCGTACAACCTTTGGCTTTTGTTTTGTAAGGGTCAACACCCTTGTTATGATGCTTTTATTAATAGAAAACTAGCATAACTATCTTTAAATGAATATAAGTAAAGTACACTAAAAGTTATCATATTTGTTCACAATTCCACATAAAATTATTTTAATATAGTATATTTTAAATAATATTAAATTAGTATATATTATGATATTGTAAACAATACTAAATTATTATGAAGATTTGATTACATTATCTTCTAATATATTTGTGTTATTATATTTTTATATTTATATTAAATTGTTTACAAAAGTAAATTATCAAATTATTTTATTATATTTTTATATTTCTATTAAACTCTTCAAAACATAAAAATATGTTAAAACTAAATTATCATCATTGTTATTATATCATTATATTATTAAGTTATATTTTATATTCATCTTATCCTTATCCTTGAAAAAAATAGTGAATTTTATGTAGGGACATTTCAATCCCCCCATAATTAATAATATTATTTTTAATCTATTATGATAATATTATTTTATCATGGTTAGGTGTATTATACTCACATATGGATGCAAAGGTGTCCATCACTGAAAACTCAAGAAATTAAATTCGATGTGTTTGTGATGGTTAAATGATAGGATATAAATATTTCTAATTTTTCAAATGTTTTAGGATGAATTTTCAAAATAATTTATATTTTCTGCTATGAATTTAGAAACTGAGTGAATATAGTTATTTGAATATTTTTAATAAGATTGTCTTCAATATGAATTTATAAAATTTTCATAATAGATAAAATTTGACATTTATTATTACATACTATACCTATATTTTATAAAAATCTATGTAAATAATACCGAGAGATATCAATTTTGAAAAAAAAATGTAGAATCCTAAAAGAAAAGAAAAACAATTCAAATTTAAGTCTAATTGAACAATCCAATAAAATCACTATGCAACTCCTCTCAAAATTTATAGATTTACTTCTTGTAACACCTTTCTAACCTTGTCCCAATCAACTAAGTATTAAAATCCAGAGTTTATGCTTAGATGTTATTAGGTTGAGTATATTGGATGTGGTAAGATATGTCTATGTTTTCCCTTTCAGTGTATGTGATTATGATATTACATTAGGTGTGTATGTAGAGGTTATTTTATAACCTATTTTGGGAGCTTAATTTTAATGACTTTATATTCTAATACTTGATGATACTACTAATGGTCAACATGTTGAATGTTGTAGGGCTATTTCATGTTTTCCTTTTCTATCTATGTAGTTAGAATTTCTCAGGATATTTATTATTGTGATGTAATATTTATATTTCTTTACTGGCTTAGGATTTGATTATGATGTTATTA
This sequence comes from Thuja plicata, assembly GCA_018584345.1. Classification (NCBI taxonomy): domain Eukaryota; kingdom Viridiplantae; phylum Streptophyta; class Pinopsida; order Cupressales; family Cupressaceae; genus Thuja; species Thuja plicata. The sequence continues at coordinate 930,910 of MU224676.1, read as the reverse complement.
GATGATGATGTTCCTCATTGATACATAGACATTTATATGATCATTAATCATGTTTATCTCTCTAGGATTACAATTATGATTTTGATAACGATTATCATCATAAAAATAGATCATTATTATAATTATGATTACGATTATGATTATGATGATGATGATGATGATTATGATTATTATTATGATAATGATTATGACTATGATTATGATTATCATGATCATGATTATGATTATGATTATGATTATGATTATGATTGTGATTATGATAGTGATTATGATTATGATTATGGACTAACCCATAATTATTCTAATGATAGTCTCGATATGACTACTTCATGAATGTTGTATATTTTTTTTTGTTTATGATATTTTTTTATGATGAGGGATGAAGTCTTGTTACTCACTTATGATTTATACATAATGTCTCAATCCCCTTCATTTCATGTCACTGTTTTATATAATATATATGTACATATGTATATTCTTTGTCTTTGCGGTACAAATTTGTAAGGACCAAACATCAACTTCACCTAGGTTTATAAGTTTGCATCTACCCTTAAAATCCTTGATGGTGGTAGATGAGAGATAGTATCAAGGCCCAGTTGAGCTTAACGCATGCCATTATTATGATTAAATATTGATTGTTATCTTGAGATACTGGTCAGACTATCAAGGTGACAAATCCTGACCCACATGTCTTCCAACTATGCATGGTTTGATGTGACCATGTGATCATTGTGATTTTATGGCTTTTGATGATGCATCATGGTTTCATGTTTGGTTACTTGTGTTTCAGGATGTATGAATTATTTACTTTTCTATATTTGATCGTTTAGACTTTATTGATATTTAAATTATTATTATTATTTTTGGTCTAATATCCTAAATTGGTATTTATTGTCTATTTATTTATATTAAATCAATAAAATAGTATTTGGTATATATGTTTCTTAAGTGTTAGCATATCCCCATAATCCTTATCTTTCTTTTATGTTAGTCTTGATCTGCAATTAAGTAGTTTTTTTTAATATCATTAAGTTCTCGTGTCCTAATGATCGATCACAGAGTGTGACCGAGAACATTGATTGAAAAATTATCACACAAGAAAAATTTATAAATATAGAACATATATATCTTACTTATTTATCCTCTCTCATATATATTCCTAAATTACTATTAAATGATAATAGATTAAAATAGATATATAATCTTGGTGTGCATTAAGTATGATTAATAAAATGCATAAACTTATAGGTGTGTGCATAATTGTACTTATTAAGAATATTATGTGTTTGAGAGGGAAATATTTTATGAGAATAATAATAATAGAGTTATTTTTATTTCTATTAATTGTAAAGTGGTTGGGAATTAATTTATTTTCCCACACAACTTTTGGGAAGACTAGTTGTATTATTTTCTCTTTCATTTTCATTGCATAAAAGACAACAAGAAGTAAAATGCAAGAGTCCACCAACCTAACTCCAAGATTATGGCAAAACAGTTATTGAAGAGCTCCCTTAAAGCTTAAGTCCTCTTCTCCAAGCTTCACAATTTCTAACCAAGTCTCTAAGTTAGAGAGTGGGTGTTCAAACTCTCCAACATGGAGAGTCACCACTAAAAAGGCGACTAGAAACTCATGGGGAAAAGGAAAGACTCTAATTGGTTTCTCTTCGCTAAGCCTCTTACAAATTTCTAAAAATGGACCCAAAAAGGGAAACTCAAAAGGGGAAGTGAGGTCTTTGCATCAAAATGGAAGGGTGGTCTATCCAAGATCATGGTTCCAAAAGTTGATTTTCGTCCAAATTGAAAATCCAACTTTTGCAAGGTTTTCTTGGTCAACCAAGGGTTATCCTAGGGTTAAAAATGACCCTTACCCATAGGTATAACAAGTGGGATACCTAAAAATGACCCTAACACAGCCCTGGGCACTTTTCTAATCCCCAAAAGTCTACTAAAAGAACACTCACGAAATTCCATTGAAGTGACCACACCTCCATCTCTCTAATCAAGGAAAACACATGGGGATCTACCTTGGTACTAACCTAGGTAGGTGGGTACCCAATCCTCAAGTGGACATGTCATCAATTTAAGTACATAAAAAAGTGTCAAGTGACACATACAAACACTTACACATCACTAGACACATGGCATATCCACTTGAGCATAAAGCACAAAGAATTAAATATGAAAATAACATTTATGAACTAAATTCCGACAATCAAACATTTACGTTTACAAATTAAATCACGATACAACAAGGTCTTGTCTCTCATTAGATGCAACCTTGGATTAAACTAAGTTCACATATACCTATGTTTGGTTCCCCAGATTTAATACCACAGTCTCATCATACCTGCACACTGAATCCAAATTTCAGTAGTCCAAGGAGATAAAATATACTTCATTAGGAAATAAACAATATTCAAAATCTTAAGGAAACATCTACATACTAAATTTTATGACCTAAGATCATAAGCAATAATAATTTCATTTAAGCATATAAACATAAAGTAAGATTCACATTACATGATAACTCAATTAAATGTCAATTTCTAGTAATTCTCATATAATCATTAATCCATCAAATAATCATAAATTTTTTCTAAATCAAATGTCTCAAAATGAAAGGTCCATAATAGAAACATAATATAGTCCATCATGTGCATCATAAATTATCATGTATCCAACATCCAAAATGATAAATCCATGACATAAAGCATAAAATCCATAGTGCATCAAAATACAATGTATCATGTGCTAATTCTATCATAAGTAGAAATCTGGAAAGCTACGATGGGGCTCGAGGTGTGGCCTCACACCCTCACCCCTAGGCATGAACTTCCTCCTAGAGTTCATAAAAAATATGGGGATGTTGTGCTCTAATCTGTGCTGCATCCTCCCATGAAATTGTAACCTCATCATAGCAATCCCACTGAACTCTAACGTGGTCCAGATCTCAGCCTCGAAGGCCCAACGTCTTGCGTGCCAAAATTTAGATAGGCTCCAATGATAGATGCCCATTCGACTCCACCTGTAACACATCCCAATCTATCATGTTAGACTCATCATAAATATATTTTCTCAAAATAGAAACATGAAACGCATCATGGATGCGTGACAGGCTAGGTGGCAAAGCTATACGTTTGGAAACTGGTCCTATTTTCTTCAAAATCTCAAATGGTCCCACAAATAGGGGTGCAATTTGAGAGCCCTTTCCAAAATGAATTGGACTCTTATGCAGTGACACTCGCAAGAAGACTCTGTCTCCAACCATGTATACCCAATCTTTCCTCTTTGCACCAGCATACTTCTTTTGTCAATCTTTTGCCTCTCTAAGATGTTGTCTAATCAAGGCTACCTACTGATCCATCTCAAGGAGTAATTGCAGACCAATGGTTACCCTGTCCTCATTCCTATCCCAACTCAAAGGTGTCCTGTAATGTTTACTGTACAAGGCCTAATAGGGTGGCATACCCATGGATGAATGATGACCATTATTATAAGAAAACTCTACTAAATGTAGGTATTGCTCCCACTTAACCTAATGGTATATAAAATACATACGGAGCATATCCTCAAGCACTTGATTAACTCTCTTTGTCTGATAATCTGTCTTTCGGTGATAAGCTGTGCTAAAATTGAGCCTGGTGCCCAAAGTTGTCTATAATTCTATGCAAAATGATAATGTAAAGAGAGAATCCTTGTCAGAAATTATCTTAGGAGGAATGTCATGCAGTCTGACAATGTCCCTCAAGAAAACATGTACCAATGCTCATGCGGTAAAAGTGGTATGGATGGGTGAGAAGTGGGAAACCTTGGTCAACTTGTCAACTATCACCATGATGGCATCATGGCCATGAAATGACATAGGGAGACCAACAATTAATTCCATAGATATAACATCCCACTTCTACTTGGGTATCTCATGAGGCTGAAGGAGCCCTCAAGGATGACCATGATCTTCCTTAACCCTCTAGCATTCAAGGCATCGAGCCACTAACTCTGCAATGTGTTGCCTCATGCCTAGCCAATGATAGAGTTGTCTCAAATCAACATGCATCTTCTTGACTCCAGGATGCACTGCATAAGGGGCTCTATGAGCATCTAGCATAATATTACATAGATGCATCCTCTATGATGTAATAGTCCATCAAAATCCAAGGAATACTCTGAGAACTTCCCCTCAAGGGGTCTCTGGGATCAGACCATCTGAAAAACCTCCACATACAACTCATCCTAATGTAAATGATGGAGTACACGATCTCTCAAATCTATGTCAGTGATCATGGATGATAACATGTTTCGCCTCCTACTCAAAGCATCTATGACTACATTCTCCTTCCCCTTGATATAATGGACATCAAAGTCATATTCACATAAGAACTCCATCCACCTCCTCTACCTAGTGTTAAGGTTTGGCTAAGTGAATATATATTGCAAACTCTGATGGTATGAATGAAGCTCAAATCAATGCCCTAAGAGGAAGTGTCACCACCTCACTAAAGCATGCACCACTGCCGCAAACTCAAGATCATGGGTAGGGTAATTTATCTTGTGAGTCTTATGTTTCCTAGACTCATATGCTATAGGTCACCCACCCTGCATAAGTACTGTCCCCAAACCATCTAAGGAGGCATCAGTGCAAACTACAAAATTTGGTGAAGGCTCTGGCATTGCTAAAATAGGTGTGTTGGTAAGTGCTTTCTTGAGTTCCTAAAAGGCCCTCTTACACTTATCTATCCATTCAAATTTATTTCCCTTTCATTGAAGGGATGTGATAGGATGAGCCACTCTAGAGAAACCCTAAAAAAATTGCCTGTAATAACCTGCGAGACCCATGAAACTCCTAACCTTGGTCACAGTCGTACGTTCTGGCCAATTCATAATGGCATAAATCTTGGATGGGTCCACTGAGATCTTATCACCTGATATAACATGACCTAAATATTTGACCTTTGATCTTAAGAAGGCACATTTTGACAAGTTGCCATACAACTGATTATCCCTCAAACACTGTAACACCTGCCTCAAGTGCTCCTCATGTTCCTTCTTGTCATGAGAATATATACAAATTTCATCAACGAACACTATGAAAAATCTGTTATGGAAAGTGTAGAATACCCTATTCATGAGGCTCATGAATATAGCTGGGGCATTTGCAAGACCAAATGGTACAACTATGAAATCATAATGTCCGTATCTAGCCCAGAAAGCTGTCTTGTGGATATCACTCTCCATAATTCTCAACTAATTCTATTCCAATTTAAGATCTACATTGAAGAACACATGGGAACCCTGTAACTGATCAAACATTTCATCAATCCTAGGTAGAAACTACCTATGCTTAATGGTTAATTTGTTCAATTGTCGGTAATCCATACACAACCTAAGAGACCCATCCTTCATTTTGACAAAGATAACTGGTGCACCCCAAGGAGAGACACTAGGTCGTATGTACCCCTTCTCAAGGAGATCCTCTAGCTAAATCTTGATCTCATTAACCTCATTTGGAGACATCATGTATGGTGCTCTAGATATGGGTGCGTCTCCTGGAACGAGGTCTATATGGAAATCAAATGCTCTATGGGGAGGCATACCGGGTAGTTCTGAAGGAAACACCTCTACGAACTCCTGTAACATAGGATGATCATCTAGGGAGGTTTCCATATCCTCTTCCTCTTCCCTATCACTGATAGTGATGGAAAATAAATGACATCCCTTTCACAGGCTCCTCTTAAGCTACATAGCGGAGATCATACGAATGGATACTGTCCTCTGAACCCCTAAATAAATTGTAGCATTTCCATCATCATCCAAGCTGTTAGGGATTTTTCTTGTATGAACCACAGTGCTTGAAATGACTACTTGAACACCATGCCTTCTAATACTGATTCAGAGACAAGAAAATCCTAATTGCTAAGGACTGGATAAGGTCCTTCTTCATTTTTGAGCTCCACATATACTCAGGCAGGTTTTACCTTTTATGATTGCCGTTTACACAGTATGTTATAGTGAGGACACTGATTTGCTATGTATCTTTGTTAAACCAACTGATAAATAACCTTGCAAATGACCAAGCATAATCATATACAAGATTTAACCATACAAACTTATGGTCTTAAATATAGCAAAAACCAGTGATACAAGGATTTTCATCCTTCTTCCTTTTATTGTAAGAGGGATAACCTAATGATTCACTCTCCAAGGAATCACTATAATGGACACAGTCCTGCTGACATAGGTCCTTACTGAGTTCAATTTATTTGTTCTTAGTAACAAAAGTATTTTGATTAAATTGGTTTTGATATTGGATGAGGAACAGACTGCAAACTATACTCTAGACCAGTGCCTATCCCTTGGGCAAAGAGTCAATGAAAACATAAATCAACAGAGATAAACTAACAGAGATACTGTAGAGTGCCTTACAAACTACATGCGGCTGAGATAGAGTGCCTTACAAGCTATCCTCTCATATACATACATCTGCATCAAATCCTTATCGCAATGCTTTGCTCTCTGAAATCATCTATGAAACTTAGTCCTCTCCTTGAAAGGAACTCATAAATAATTAGACAAACTACCTTGTAGCTGGTGTATTTCAAATGCCTCATAGGTGAAACACACTAGAGCACAAACAGAATGCAAAGAGACAAGATAATATGAAAGAGGCAGAACCACACTGTATTCTATTACTGTATTCTACTTCAACACATCCAGACAATAAGCTTTCCTGAATATACAAAGACACAGAAGTATAAATTACAACAAAATTTCCACAAGACCAACAGGGACCTGTTCTGGGCATCTATAGGAAAAAAAACCAGAACAGAGCAGAGGAAAGGAACCCTTACAACTGAGAAAAGAAAGAAATATATAGAAGAAGGAGAAACCCTAATCCTTCTGAGCAATTGACACATGTCTCCCCTCAAATCTGATTTGCATTCATCTTTCCAAAATATCTGATATATTCTATTAATAACTGAGTCCATTTGTCTAAAAATATCTGATACTATCCCTTTGCAAATCTTCTTCATTCTCCCACTGAAAAAGTCCATCCAATCTGATCTCATCTGAAAAATATCTTTGAAAATCTGTCACATTTCCCTTTGAAAATCTGATTTATCCTCTGATAAATATCTCCCCACAAAATCATCTGTCAAAACAAATAAACATATTTGTTTCATTCTGTGCAAATTTAATCATTCTTTTCACATCCCAAATCTGATTTCCCTAGCAAAAATCTGATTTCCAGTGCCTTCAAAAACCTCCGAGAATAAACATATAAAATTTGCAATAAAACTATTAAATTCCCTTTGAAAATCAACCTGTGCACATTTTAAACTCTGTGAAAATCTCAGATTTATGCATATACTGCCTAGAAATCACCAGCAAATGACATGTGGCATTCTCTCATTCGTTGTTATAAACTGGTCTTAACTCATTTTTTAAGCTCAACCACATCCGGCGACCATGCGACAACTTAAAAATCAAAGTCGCAAGCAATTTTTAGCTCATCCGTCATTTCTGGGTGACCTGGCGACCATCACCCAGTGGTTAACTCCATCTAGCGACCTGGCGACCAGCACCCATTTCCATGTCGCAACAGGTATCTTTCTCCTCTAGCTACTTCGCGACTAACCGCTAGCGGTTAGTCGCCAAGTCTCAGCAATCTGGTGGTTATCCTCAAACTGTCTCCCGACTGCCTGACTAACCGCTAGCGGTCAGTCGCCAGGTCTCAAAACTCTGACGATTAACTGCATCTTCACTCCCGACAGGGTGACTCGGGCATTCGGCGACTGGGTGACCATGCATATCTCGCGACATCGTGACCAACAGCTTCTGCCTTTTTCGTCAAAATTTCATCTCCTGCGTTTTCAGGCACTGAAACTGAGGCGGTTGGATGAGGGCGCGCGCATGGATAGCCTCTTCTTCAACTTCAAACTTTTATGTTCTTGTCTATGCTTATAAACATTTCATTTTGCCTCTATGGGAGCAATGTGGGATATATCCTTTCATGGTTTTAGAAGCATTTTCAAAATTTGCTTTAGAATACTATGTAAAGCCTATGGAATTCAACCCCCAGCCCTCAAAGGCCTACCAAGAGCCTCTAGGCTTTAATTCTTACACTAAGAGTTAGTGTTTTTGCATATAAACACCAAAAAAGGCCACTGCCCAGCCAATGTGGGACAAAGGAAATACACAGTTTTGCATTTTCCTGGGACTTTGCTACAAAAGTTGCTCATTAATGGCTTTAAATCTCTGAAAATGGAGACCATGAATGGGTTCCATGGGTCAAAACGCCTCTTTCTATGGATTCACATCTACAAATTTCAACTTGGAAACTTCAAAATCTTTCCATTTTCCATCGCAGTCTGTGGTAATTTCTATTTGCAATGTCATTTGTATTGAATACATTAAAAATCTAAACTTCCCTCCTCCAATTTATGCTGCTGCTGGCATTACCCTCTCATTGATATGTTTGCAAATTCTGAAAACATTATGTCTGCACATTGTCTCTGTGTTAATTCATCACAAGGTTTTTAAACAACCCAATCCTCTATTTAAAATCTGCGCAAACAATGGGCTGGGAAAATGGCATTACACTTGCAGATTGCATTAGCTTGGGATCATTCT
>MU224676.1:873428-898579 GCA_018584345.1 Thuja plicata | reverse complement strand
TCAAATTAAATTTTATATTCATTATTTCCATAAATGGACCACATAATTATAGAATCATATTGGCTTGATATGTACCCTATTGGGATATGGTTAACCTATTTTTAGAATGGCGTAAACTATAACATTTAATTCCTCCTAGATAGCCTATAAGATTTTTAGATCGATGATCGACGATATTGATCGAGAAGATGATCAACGATCGTCTTCGATTATACCGATATCATCTAGCATCATATGGTTTCAACGTTGTTGAGGTTGAATGCCAGAGTCTTTTGTGACCACGTCATTGAATCCTCTTTCCCGCAACTTCAACGTGGAACTTTTTCACTTTAAAAAAAAATTTGTTGGTTGTGTTTTGACCCAAACTTTTGGGCATGACACGCGAGCTCGCAACCGAGCTAGGCGCGCAGTTGCGGACCTAAAACTTGGCTCGTTGCACATGAAAACTGAGGTGACTAAAATGGCTCACGACTGAATGACTGAGCTAGTCACACAGTCGCCCATGTTTTCCAAGGTGATGAAAAAGGTATGCGAGTGGGCGACTCAGCTCATCCTGCACTCGTGCAAGGTTTGCATTGAAGTAAAAAGGTGTTGCAACTAAGAAATCAAGCTCAGTTGTGCACTCACGGAGGCAAATTGGAGCCAGTCAGGGATTTGGAGGTGGATTTTTAGAGCCAACTAGGAGGTGACACTTGGTAAAAGCTGGTGACTTGCACAGGAAATGAATAAAATCAAAGTTAAAATTGTAGAATGATATAGTTTAGACTATATTGAAAAAATTCATAAATTTAAATGATGCACAAGCAAAAGAATGGTTTCAAAAGATGGTAAGATTTTGTATAGACATCTAAGTGTCATATATCATGGGAAAGGTCTTAGAATGAAGATTCTGATTTTGTGAGCCTTTTCAGTCCAGATCAAATCAGATTTTGGCAGTTATAGAAAGAAGTAGTTGCAGATATTTCTGGGAAAAGAAGGACAGGTGTCGGTGATTGAATTTGTTTTTCCAATTCCTCTATATCTCAGATTCTTCTCAATTGTAAAATGATGGTGAAATTAATGCTGCAAGGTAGCTTTCTGATTTTGTGTGTTTAGTTTTGAGTTCTTTGTTATGTAGATGTATTGAATCATAAGTTTCTAATGAAAAACAAATGGAATCCCTTACCAGTATTTGTCTGATGTCTTTGTGTTCGATCTTGAATCCTTGTGCATAAATTTGTAAGGCATTTTAGTGCACCAATTATAAGGTAATTGTGAATTTGTGTTTTAGTTTCTTTCAAGGAAAGAGTAAATCTTATAGACAAGTTCAGAGGTTTCAAGGTTGGTTATGAATATGATGTTCAGGTGTTGGAGTGAAAAGATTGAAATGTAAGGCATTTCATTTGGGTCCTGTATGTTTGGATTTAGAGGTTTTTCTATGAATGTGTGTTTATATGACTCTGTTTCCTAATAGACAAGACACTAGTCTTTGCTTCTTTATGCAATTGTCATCATCAAATTTCAAATATCAATTTATTTTACTTTTCTGTTTAAAGAGCTGTGAGTGATTGTTATTATATCAAGTGTGATGGGCATGAATCCATCCCATGATTCACTAAAAGAGTGAATCCAATAGGTACACCCACCCGAGCCTTTGATCTCAAAGTGTAGGAGGATTGTTTGATCCTCGTTAATTAGCCTTTTCTTTGACAAGGTCAGAGAAAAACACTAACATAATGGTGACTCTACTGCGGATTGGTTGTAATCAATCATGTTTAAATATGTCCTAGAATCTCTAGTTTTGAAAGAAAGAGTCAATGTAATAGAATCTAGAAGTTGTTTTAGATCTGTGGAAGGATACCTTGGAGGTGTTGTTATTGCATTAATTATTAAAAATGATTTGTTCAGCTTTGTTGGTTGGAGAGAACCTAGAAATAAAAGTATGTGTCAAATGGCTTCTGCTGTTTGAAAATTTTCCTCTGCAAGGAGGTGGTGACTCTATGTTGAAAATAATCTGATGGAACTATCAAGAAGGCTCTAGATCTACCAAATTTCTAGTCAAAGAAATAAGAGCAATAGTTGCAATTTCCTTTCAGGTAATCCCTGTATTTTCGCGTGAAAGAAAAGTCCCTTATGAAGTGAAGTAGAACTAAGACAAGGAAATAATGGTGGTAAGTTGAAATGCTTCTTTGTGGCTAAATATATTTTGCACACTTTCGAGAAGTATGTTTATATTTTGATCTCATGCTCATTTGGGAGAGAAGTTAGTAATTTATTTAACCATGGGTTCCAATCAGCCACAACCCTGTAATTTGAAGAGGGGTTTCAGTAATAAATTGTATGTAGCTCTAAATTTTATAGGTATTCATGGTTACCCAAATGATTTTCCACCCAAAATCAGGGAAAAATTGCCTAGATTCAGGGGTGAGAGAGATGAGAATGCTGAGAAGCATTGTAAAAAGTTCGTGGACTTAATTGAGAGTTTTGACATTGAATGTGAGGATAGGGTTATGAAATTGTTTATCCAGTCTTTGATAGATGATGATGCAAGATGGTGGCTCTCCTTTTTTCTAGAATGTTCTATCTCTTCATGGGAGGAGTTAAGATCTTCATTTTTGGAGCAGTTTGGTAAAGACATTAATCTAGTTGCAGTGATGAAGAATTTCATGGAGGTAAAAATAAAGAATGGTGAGTTAATCCCTCATTTCAATCTCAGATTTGCAGAAATATTAGGTCAAATCCTAATGGAGTTTCGACCAAATGATGCTTTTTGTTTGATTGTTTTTTTTGGGGCATTTGGTAAAAAGATGAGTTACTTGTTAAGAGATAAGCAGCCCTAAACTTTGTATCATGCTTTTATGACAATAGTAGATGTTGATAATAATTTAAGATGTGGAATCATTCCAAGGAGTTTTCCATCTGTTGGAATTTGCTATCATAATGTATCAAATTCAGCATATAGGTGTGGATTGATAGATGAAAATCAATGTCAAAGTGTTTTTCCCCTGCTGGTCTTAATAACCATGAATTAAATTGTGTTTCAAAGAAAAATGTGAAGAGTAAAGAGGGGGAAAATGTTTTAGAAGATGATGATTTTGCAGCCTCAAGTGATGAAGTCCTATCAGACTTTGTTGATGTTGAAGATGATGTATGTGTTTTACACTCTTATGAAGATCAAGAGGATGCTGAAACTTATGTTTCACAAGAGAGTGATATGTTGCAAGATGATGATTCATTGTTATTATGTCTGCATAGTGTAGCATGGGAAGATAGAGAATTTGTGGAAGTGAATACAAACTATCATGTGAAGGTAAGAGTATCTTCATCAATTTTGAAAATAATCTTTTACATCCGCATGATACAAATGAGTTTGTTATTAAGAATTTTGAAATGGATTTGGCATCAAAAGTTAAGGAAAGGGGGATAGTAAATAAGGGCCTTATGAGATGGAATATGATACTATCTGGCAGCTTTATCATGACATTATGAATAAAAATCAGAATAAAGATCAATTAGTTGGGTCTTTTTAGTCAAAGGGTAAAGTGGTAGATGAGTGTGTTGTTGAAATCCCTTCATTTAATAATGATCTGCTTCAGAATATGAATTGTTTGTGTAATGAAAATCCTACACATGATGAGAAACTTGAGGATGATTGGTGTCTTTCCCCATCTCCTCCGGTTGAAGAAGGTAGTATGAATTTGTTATCCACTTTTTTGCCTAATGATAGAGGTGTTGAATCTTCTTATGATGATATCTCTAATTTTGAATCATATGCTAAAAGTGATTATGAAAGTAGGGGTACTAATGTCTTCAAAGTTTTTATTAATGATGCATTTGATGAAGACATTGATACAGATCATCCATCTCTTTGTTACTATGTTCATATGGGAGAAAAACACAGTGTTGTTAATCCATTATTTGAGAAAAACATTGAGTTTCCAGAGAAAATGTGTCAATATGTAGTAAGAAATCAGATTGTATCTCTTCCTAGGATAAATGTGATTGTGAGTGTGAAATTATATTTGATGAGTCCATTGTTACATGTACTGAGTAGGACTATGATGTTGATCAACAGGCTCCTTGTGACCATGTGGGTAATTTGCAAGTGGAAGAGGTTTCCAATCCATGTTTTGAGGCACATGCTGAGACGTCTTTCCATTGTGAATTTTTTCCAAATTTTGGTATCCATGGCTTATGCGAGTATGGGTCATTCAGCTTCTTTATGGATTAGCCAGCTAATGAGGATGTAATTCAAGTGGAGTTTTATGTTTCTTATGATGATGCATTTCCTCATTGTCATGGTTCATATTTTCTGATATTTGTTGATGTGAAGAATGAGTTTCATTATTTTGATTATGATGACTCCAATGGAAGAATTTATAAAGGCATGAAAGGAATTGGAAATAAGGTATTCTTCATTTTTATGATTCCTTGTGAGTTTGAACAATAGTTGTACAAGTGTATTTTCTTTTTGATATTTATATGCCAAGAAAAGAAATAGATTTTTTATAGAGGCAAGTGCTGGTTTTAGTTTTGAAAGGGTTTGAGGTTTCTGTAAACAATGTATACATTTTATAGTTTCTTTTTTTTCAGTTGTGTGGTGTGTTTTCTTTCAATAAAGGAGTCCTAGTTTTTTGAGAAGGAGAAGAGAGAGAAAGTGAAGAGAAAAGTCTAATTTGTTTGTGAATGGTCTGTTGTGCCAATGATTTTGAATTCTCTGCATGCCCACATGGGGCATGCGTCCCTAGATAGAGCCATTGTTAGTACTCTCAAATTTTGGATAAATTTGGAGCGACTATACTGAAAATTTCTGTGTAAATTGCTGCCTTAAAAACTTACGAAGAAGGCTTACTTTGAATGCATATAAAAAGAGGCCTGATGATTTTTGTGAAAAACCACTTGGGAGACATGTTCCTCACCTATCATTTGGAAAAAATTAATACATCCTAGTTTTCAGATCGTAGTTTGGAAATGTTTTGGAGATAGCCATTTGGAGGTGTTTACCCAAATCTGCATATTGTACATTTCCCAGTTTTATCAAATGACCTACTTTAGAGGTTTGTATATCTTACTATTTGGATAGGCATGACCTTATGGAGTGTTGAATAATGTTGTAGACATGAAAAGGAACCTCTATGCCCATTTGCAAAATCCTGTGAGTTCGCTTGCACAATTTGCTAGAGCCATTCCGTTTGCAATTTATTCAGTTTCTCTGAATGTGAAAATGCAGAATTCTGAAGTAGCTTACTTTGAGGTTCCACCATTTGGCCTCAGCTCAAAATCTTGAAGAATTGGATTTACCCCTACATCATAAACCTGAAAGTGAGCCTCCCTGATGATTTTTAGGCTCGGACCAATCCATTTGATCGCTTTGCCTAGCCAATTCCAAAGCCAATTTCTGCATGTTTGTTGTTTTGTTTTCAAGAAGTTGGTAAAGGATGAACTTTGTAGATTAATGTTGGTTGTCCTATTCACTATCAGAGAAAATCTATTGAAGATTCATGATCCCTGTGTGGAAGTGAATCTATGTTTAAAGGATCAGACTCTGTGGATTTCTTTTGGTTGGTTTTCAGAGTAAAGATCAAGAGCAATTTATGCAGATTTGCCAATGTGGGAAAAAATAAAGTTTACAGAGTTGCTGTTTTCAGAGGGTCGTAACTTCATATTAGATTGTGGTTTTGAGATGAAAATTGTTTCCTTATACTCTTTGCATGTAAATTTTCTATCTGGATTTTTGGCAGAACCTCAGGACATGGTTTGATATTTTTGGCAGGGTGATTTTGAAATCAGTTTCCTGTGTTTTCACATCTCCATTTGCATTTTTTTTTACGTAGATCATTTCGAGTGCTATTATCTTGCAACCCTAACACTCATATGAAAATCCCTTTGGAACCTACGTTCACATGTTGGAGATTACTCTATGTTTCAAAATCCATGATTCTACGAGGCTTCCTGGTCAATTTTTGAGGCCAATAATTGAGGTCATTTGCTATTTGTGTGATCATTTTGCAAAGGCATGAAAGTTGATTTTAAGTAATCACTAGTTTGATGCTTCATTGTCTAACTGTTTAATGGGAAACATGTTGTTAAATGGAAGGTGAAGATAGTGTCAAAATGATGAGTTGCAGAAGACAAGCTCCGGGACACAACTTTTGGGATTCATATATCAGTTCATGTGTTTTTTAAAGTACATTATTATTTCAAATCATTTGTTGATTTAACTAGTAATTTTGTGGGGATGCGACCACACAAACTAAATATTGCAAATGTGAGGCAGGTTGGATACCAAAATTGTCAGATTTATAAGAGCAAGTTATAAATATATGTAACTTTACTTATGCTTAGCTCGACATGCATGTACATGTATAACCATAGATAGTGCAACAAGGCTTTTTGATAGAATGTCTCAAAGAGGCTCATCTGAATATCAATAGAGGATGTAATTCATGAACGTCGAATCTCAGTATGGGTATGAGATAGGTCATGGATTTTGATGAGAGAAAGATCTACACAAAATGGGAGTATTTAAAATAGTTATGTATGCAGATGTGGAAACACAACTGAGCCACCCAAATGATTTGGAAAACTGTCTGAAAGAGAAATGTGGTTTCATTAAGCACAATGGTCCCTGCAATTAGCATGTGCAAAGTTGATTTTTCTATGCCATCATTTTCCCAGTCAGCACAGGGAGACAAGGAGATTTGAAAAATGCCCTGCGCAATATGCCAAGAGCATTGAAAAAAGCACAAAGAGGGCTGCGTGGAGTAATAAGACAAGGTGGAACCAGAGCTAGAAAATAGAGTGAAGACTTTTTAAAAGTTTTCAAAATAAAAAAATTTAAGCAAGTGCAAGATATTGATTGAATCCATGCAGCATTGGAAGAGACACCTAGAGACCCTGTGCAAATAGACAACAAGAGAATCCACGCATACTATGTTCTTTGTAAAAAACATGTTAAATTTTTCATAGCAAATGCAAATTGCAAGGAAAAGTCTTGCGCAAGGTTTTGGAGGAGCCATGTGCTGGATAAAGGGAGGACTTTCAAAGAATTCAAATACACATTGAAAATAGATTATAATACTTAACATAGTGATATGTCTATGCTAGTATTGAATGCAAATACAATTTATAGTTACAAAATTTTAAGAGAGGGAGCCCATAAAGCTGCACAAGCATGAAGGCAGCCACGCAATGTTATGAAAACATTAATAATATTCAATGCAAAATATGGAAGGAAGAATAGAATGTCTGTGTTGGAGAATGGAAGAACACCTACAAAATGAAGGGAGGTATATTTTAAACACCAAAGTCTGTACAAGCTATTTGGAAGGAGGTAGCTTTCAAAGTTTTTCATGCAAATACACTTTGGCAGATGATTAAACAAATTACACAACCTGTGTAACAAAAGGTGGAGTCTACGCAGCATGTTACAAAGTAAATTTTGGTCAATCCAAAGGAAATAAGGCCATGCGTAGGTGTAATGATAGAATAAGTTTTCAAACTTTCAAACAATGCAATATGCAGCATAGAGAATGGTCAATGTAGGCTGATGAAATTCCAAATAAATATGATGATAGGTATCAATACAAATTCCGCAATATCCTCCATGCCTCCTAACCTATTTGAATTGAACATCATGAGCCACTTTGGAGGCATCTAGGCTACATAGAAATTAAAGGTAAATTTGTGCAGCATATTAGTGTCTTGCATGAGAGCCGAGGCATACCCAAGGATTGGCTTGCACAAGATAGTGGGATGCCACAAAGGACAAACACTACGAAATGTTTTGAGGAAGCTTCTAGCGTGAGGGGGAGTGATTCAAAAGTTTTATACAATGCAATTTTAAGACATTGCACAAGGCATTGGGAAACCAACACATGAATCCCAAGTCTTCCCTGTGAAATGACCATAGTAAGAACTGCACACTGTAAGTTTGGATGCTATTTTTTTTTTTAAAGCTAATGCATTGTCATTAGTACAAGATTTTGCAGGTCAAGGGAGTTTTAAGATGTCATTTCATGTAAATCATTTATCCCACATGGCTTGTGGGCGGGCTTTCATAGTATTTTTATATGTGTACATTACTATGCATTTGTAAAGAGGAAGTAAGAGGCCCACTAGTGGGCCCCTTGGCAAGTAGGATCCTGACGGTGGTGGGTCTTGCTCCATTATTTTGAGCACCCAAGTTGCAAAGAGCTTTAAAACTTCTAAATAAATAATCCCACATTGATCCCAGATTGAAAAATTCAATTGTTTAAATTCAAAAGGCTAGAGCATGTAATTTGAAGAACAAAGAGGAGGCTCTCTCCATGCGCGTAGATGGATAGTGCCTCGGGAAGCTTGCCCAGTCAGTTGACACCCAAATTTTGTAGGTGAGATGGGAGCCAACTGGCGGTGACGGGTGGACACATGGCAGATGGTTGTTCACTCACACCAGAAAAAGGAGGTCTCAGAAATGGCTCATGACTGTGTGACCAAGCTAATCGTGCAGTCGTGTTGGTTCAACGAGGTGCTCAGAATGATGTGCGAGCTTGTGACCAAGCCAGTCACGTAGTAGCGGACTTGAAAATTGGCTCATCACACAGTCGCACATGAAAACTAAGGTAACCAAAATGGATCATGACTGAGCGACCAAGACAGTCATGTAATTGCCCAAGTATTCCAAGGTGATGAAAAAGGCATGCGAGTGGGTGACTCAGATCATCGCGCACTCATGAAGGCAAATTGGAGCCAGTCAGGGATTTGGAGGTGCCTTTTGAGTCTAGATCAAATTTGATTTTGGCAGTTATAGATAGAAGTAGTTATAGATATTTTTTGGGAAAAGAAGGACAAGTGTCAGTGACTGAATTTGTTTTTCCAATTCCTCTATATCTTAGATTCTTCTCAATTGTACGATGATGGTGAAATTAATGCTGCAAGGCAACTTTCTGATTTTGTTTGTCTGGTTTTGAGTTCTTTATTATGTAGATGTATTGAATCATAACTTTTTTAATGAAAAAGAAATGGAATCCCTTCCCAGTATTTGTATGATGTCTTTGTGTTTGATCCAGAGTCTTTCTGCATTAATTTGTAAGGCATTTTAGTGCACTAGTTATAAGGTAGCTATGAATTTGTGTTTTAGTTTCTTTCAAGGAAAGAGTAAATCTTATAGACAAGTCCAAAGGTTTCAAGGTTTCACATGAATCTGATATCCAGGTGTTGGAGTGAAAAGAATGATTTGTAAGGCACTTCATTTGGGTCCTGTATGCTTGGATTTAGAAGGTTTTCTGTGAATGTATGTTTATATGACTCTGATTCCCAATAGACAAGGCACTGGTCTTTGCTTCTTTATGTAGTTATCATCATCAATTCATAAAATATCAAATCATTTTTACTTTTTTATTTAAAGAGCTATGAATGATTGTCAGATCAAGTGTGATGGGCAAGAATCCACCCCATGATTCACTGAAAGAAGTGAATCCAATAGGTACACCTACCTGAGCTATTGAGCTCAAAGTGTAGGAGGATTGTTTGATCCTTGTTAATTAGCCTTTTCTTTGACAAGGTCAGGAAAAAATGATTACAAGATCCAAGAGGTGTGATACATAGATCTGGTATAGTAGTCATGATACCAATCTAAATCTGGCATTCCTTAGCTAAGGAGGTGATGGGTACTATAGAACTTGAGGCTAACTCTACCTCCCAACTAACTTCGTGTCTAGCTGCCACCAGCCCGCAATGCTCCACGACCAATGGAGGAACAAAAGAATCTATAGCACCTAAATAAAATAAAATAGTAACTCAGTTACCTCCAATCATACTTGAAGCCTCAATCACCTTAGCCCGATGATCTGCCTAGCAGTTGTTAACCACTACAAAAACTCTATGGGATCTACCCATATCTCTAACTATGGGCTCTGATGCTGTAGTGTTCTGACCACCTCCTTGAGGGAAGTCCCTAGGCAAGTTCCCCATGGCACCACAAGAGTAACATGGTCCTCGAGTCTGAAACTGGGTACCCTAGGGTCTAGAGAACTGTGATCCCCCTATCATGGTAGAACCAATAAAACCATCCCTGGAGGACTATTGATTCCTAGCTGGGGGTTTAGATGATGCCTAGGACCTTTGGTCCCTTCAAGGACCCTGTGTCTACCACTGTTTGGGCTTGGAGCCCTATTGCCCTTGAGGAGCCCTCTATCTCTGTCCCTGATGTAACTACTGCTAAAGTGGAGGGGGTCTGTAAGACCATGAAGAATGTCTGTTATTATTATTACCCTTCCAATGTGATTTGTGATACCTTAAACTCTGTGCCTTGGAATTTTGGTTCTGAGACTGATCTTGTTCATCCTATCCCCTACCCTGAATCTCTTTGAAAATCAAGGCCTTTTCTATGGCATCTTGAAGGTTCCCTAGTGCTACCATGCACACTAAACCAGATATAGATGCATTCAACCCCTTTACAAAGTAGTTGACCTTGATCTTCTCATCTCTCATGCATTCTACATAGGGTAGAAGCTCTAGGAACTTACACTCATACTCTGTGATGGTGAGTCCCCTCTACTAAAGGTCATGGAACTCATCTATCCATTGCTATCTATAGTGCTCAGATAGGTAACGATCTCTGAATGTCTCTAAGAAAGTGCTCCAAGTGAGGGTGTCGATAGCCATATTACTCTTTAACTCCCCTGTCCTCCACCAAATGGTGGCTAAACCTCTCAATAAGTGGATAGAAAATTGTGCCCTCATATTGCTCCCATAAGGGTGCAATACAAAGCATCTCTCGAAGCTCAAAAGAAATGCCTCGGCCTCACTCCCACCTATGGCTCCAAAAAAATTTGGTGGATTAAGATGTATTAGTTCCCTGATGTGGTCCCTTGTGTCATGAGGTTCCCTCTCATAAGCTGGAACTACTACCTCTGGAGGTGGCATGTGTACTAACTCACCCTCGTGGTCAGCCTGCTCCTCCACAATCCTAGGTGGGGGAATCCTACTGTGTTCATGTGTAACACCCCTGGGTCCTGCCTCCTGATTACCCTACGGTATCCTATCCAAAATGATTCCAACCAAATTCTGGAGATCATTAAGTACATATTGGTTGGGGTTGAGTGGTTGTTTGAGAGGAGGTCTCTACTCCTCACTAGTTCCTCCTCCATCCTTTTCTATTTGAACTTGTGCCGCAGGGGCACATTTACGGTCTCGTCCATAGGCATGAGCTTGCCACGTTATCAGAGGCATCCTACACAAACATCAAAATGGTATAAGTTGGAGATATTGTTGTAGCTTTGAAAATAATTTTTTTAAGTTGTTGCGTTTGTTTTTCCTAGGTTTGAATTGTTTGATAATGTTGAAACAACTGGTTTAAGGTTTGTGAAATATAGTGGGTTTAAGGTTCCAATGTTGAAACATTTCTCTGATACCAAGTGTCATGCCCAAAAATGCAACAACTTTTTTTTTTGAAAGGTTTAAATATTGTATAAAGGATAACAGTAAGGATTGTACTAAGCATGCAAAGTCAGATCTGCAACTACCTAGAGTGTACTAGGTTGCAATGTAATAACACTTGTAGGGTCAAGGGGGATCATGTCCTTATGACAACATCCCTCAACCCTAAAATTAATTTAGTTTTGGGGAGACAATATTACTAGAGGGAGTTACTTACTCCATTCCAATTATGGCTAATAATGTGTTTCAAGGATTTATTAAACCTAAACCATGATTAGAATTCTCATAAAATTAATATTACTAATGCTTAGTATTTATTAAATAAAAATAAAAATAGTAATAATTTTAACTTTACAAGTGATTCCCAAAAAACACAATTTTACGATGGCCAATATGCTGGCCACATATATTGGTCTCATAAAAATAACATTATTGGGTCAAATATTATTTCTTTAACTTGTAATTGATGACTAATTAAAATTTAATCTTTATTTTGTATTACATTAAACAACCTTAGTTAAAATCCCACTTCCAAGATTCCCCCTCCTTAACCATATATCCAAATGCCTAAATACAAAAAAAATGCTAATTTATATTGTTAATTTAATTTATAAAGTGCTTACTACAAAGTTTTCTAAATGATTATTATCTACTAATTAGTTAATTTAAATATTCTAAGCTTCACACAAAGTCTGTTATTTCAAACATATTAACATTCTCATTGATTTCATTTATCATTATAATTCCATAGTGTACAATCCATTTAATTTATATAAATGTGACTATCTTATCTCGATGTTAATACAATTAAAATTCACTCAATAAGGCCTTACCATTAATAAATGTATTAATAGACTTGAAAATTCATTTTCTTATGTTATATTGAAAATCTTAATATAATGCTTTCCCCTATGGTCCCTTTTTTTTATATCATAATATAGGTTATTTAAAATAGTCCTTTTATTGTCTTTAGATGTGACTTCTTAAATACTTATATTTATTTATAATACTTAAAAGATGAGAAAATCAAAATATGCATCACATTCCTTATTACACTTAATTAATACATTCTACTGAAATAGAAGAACAAAAAAAAAACAAGATCAAAAGAAATTTTGAACTTCCGTCTTACACACTTCCAAGTCCCTATTTAAAAAAAAACATTACTTAAATAAAAAGGTCAACTCTCACAAATGATTGACCCTAACCCTAATTCAAAATTAGGGTTAGGGCCAAAGTTGCAAGCCCTAAAATTGAAATATCCTTCACAATATTCCTTCTTCTCCTCTTCTCCATTCTATTTCAAACCCTAAGCTCTATTCTCTCTATTTTTCTGGCTCTTCATTTAGATCTATTTTTTTTACTTGCAGGTTGAAGGATACAAGGATAAATGAAGATTCTACCTCAGATCCTTATGTGTATCTTTGTAAATAAATGTATATACTAAATCTGTATATACATTTATCTATAGACATACAAATGTTATTAGTTGGCGCTGAGGGTTTAATGTCAGAAGGGGAGGTGGCTGTCATGTTTGTTTAAGGCATTGTTTGCCATTTTTAGAACCGTTGTAGGCCGTGTAAATGGGGGTTCAGGGAGAGGTCAAGGCCCCTCCCACCACCATGGTGGCTTTCCCACCACAACACCCGTAGACAACAGCGTAAGCTGTTGCTGTATGTGGCTGTGGTGGTAAGGCCACCATGGTGGTGGGGGAAGGCCTCGCGGCTCCCCACCACCTCCTACTATAAGTTATGAGTTGGGGTGTGGGCGCAGCCCCACCCCGCCCTCAATAATTTTTTTTAATTTTTTTTTTGTTTATATTTTATTTTAAGTTAAATTTTTTTTTAAAGATAAGTATAAATAAATAAATATACATATGTGTGTGTGTGTGTGTGTCCTTTGCTATTTTAAAAGACACAAGACTTAGATTTTTAATTTAATGAGGCAGACTAGTTAGCTAGATTTTATTTTTCTATTAAATAACTTCTTTTCTGTAGTAACTAGTCAATGATTATTTAAAAAAAAAAACTCTTAAATAAATAATTAGACAACAATTAATTCCTATTAAGCTAGGTAGGGAAATAAAAATATAGATATCTTTAAGCACTTTTCTTCATTTACCTAGTCCTCAAATCTAAAAGAACCAAACCATGTATTGACACTAAAAGATAAACATCTCAAGAAAATTTATTTATGTGTTATCTACAAAAAAATAGAATACAAATTTATTTCCTCACCAAGTTTTACATCCAACATAGATTTTCTTTTTCTGCAAAAAGTAAAATAAAACATAAACATAGAGCTTAAACAAGTTGGAAAAGTCTCATGCTTGTCTCTATTAATCATTCCAAAGAACATAATGATACAACATCTTTTTTAACATCTTATCACTTCAACTACACCTTCAAGTGTATTGAAATTTTAACATAAGGTTTACAAATGCCATCTTTCCTTTAATTACATGGTTTGGATTATGAAAATATAGTCACATTGTCTATCACATATATCAAATGTTGAACCAACAAAAACTTCCCATACAAGCTTTTCTTTACACAAAAACTAGATTACATTACATTAGTCACTTAGTATTTTACATAAACCAAAGGTAAAATATATATATTTATTTTCCTCTCAAGCTTTTCTCTCCTTTCTTCAAGAGATCAAATGCATCCAAAATCTGTAAAAGAATATTCAAGAGACAATGGGATGCTCACCTCCCAACCTAGGCCTCTAAGAGGCCACCCCCGAGCTTGGGGAACCAAACAAAGGAGGGATACAAACATACAACAAACAAAAAATGAAAAATAAGTAACACTCACAAAGACTCTCAAGCAAGGCTCTCACAATTGGGTCTCTCAATGACCCTAAAATAGGGTGAAGTGGACCAAGTACCCAAGGGGAGAAGGCTAAACCCAAAATAAATAGAAAATCCCTCACAAGGCTTAAAAAAAACACCATCTTAAATCATTATCATATTCATCAAAATACCCTTATGACCCCCATGGCTACAAGCCAAAACAACACCCTTATGACCCCAAAGAAAATAAACAACAAGGGATGGCTTCATGGAGCCCATTCTCCATGATTTCTCCCTCTCCTCCTTGAGGAGAGACTCTATAGCCAAGGGCTTTCAAACTCCTTCACCCCAAGGCTACTCTTCCCCCCCAAGGGTGAGTGGGCCTTGAAAATCCCATTAACAAACAACAACAATGAATGAAAAACATCACCAAGAGAATTTTTCACACAACAACATTAAAACACAAAGGAATCTCTACATTCCTCAAGCACACTAACATGCTATATTCATTTTCATTGCAACATAAAAGACAACAAGCAGTAAAATGCAAGAGTCCACCAAGCTAAGTCCAAGATTATGGAAAGAAATTTGTTGAAGAGCTCCCTTAAAGCCTAAGTCCTCTTCTCCAAGCTTCACCAATTCTATCCAAGTCTCTAAGTTAGAGAGTGGGTGTTCAAACTCTCCAACATGGAGAGTCACCACTAAAAAAGCCACTAGAAAGTCATGGGGAAAAGGAAAGCCTCTAATTGGTTTTTCTTCCCTAAGCTTCTTACAAATTTCTAAAAATGGACCCAAAAATGAAACTCAAAAAGGGAATTAAGGTATTTGCATCAAAATGGAAGGGTGGTCTATCCAAGGTCATGCTTCCAAAATTTCATTTTCGTCCAACTTAAAAATCCAACTTTTGGAAGGGTTTCTTGGTCAACCAAGGGTGATCCTAGGGTTCAAAATGACCCTTACCCATAGGTATAACAAGTGGGCTACCTAAAAATTGCCCTAACACACCCATAGGCACTTTTCTAACCCCTCAAAAGTCCACTAAAAGCATACTCACGAAATTTCATTGAAGTGACCACACCTCCAACTCTCTAATCAACGAAAACACATGGGGATCTACTTTGGTACTAACCTAGGTAGGTGGGAACCCAATCCCCAAGTGGACATGTGATGGTCTTAAGTACATACACAAGTGTCAAGTGACACATACAAACACTTACACATCACTAGACACATGGCATATCTACATGAGCATAAAGCACAAAGAATTAAATATGAAAATAACATTTATGAACTAAATTTCAACAATCAAACATTTACGTTTACAAATTAAATCATGATACAATGAGGTCTTGTCTCTCATTAGACGCAACCTCGGCTTAATCCGAGTTCACATATAGCTATGTTTGGTTCCTCGAATTTAATACCATGGTCTCATACCTGCACACTAAATCCAAATATCAGTATTCCAAGGAGATAAAATATAATTCATTATGAAATAAATAATATTCAAAATCTTAAGGAAACATCTACATACTAAATTTTATCACCTAATATCATAAGCAATAATAATTTCATCTAAGCATATAATCATAAAGTAAGATTCACATTGCATGATAACTCAATTAAATGTCAATTTCTAGTAATTCTGATATCATCTTTAATCCATTACATAATCATAATGCTTTTCCAAATCAAATGTCTCGAAATGAAAGTTCTATAATAGAAACATAATATAGTCCATCATGTGCAACATAAAGTATTATGTATCCAACATCCAAAATGATCAATCCACGACATAAAACATAAAATCCATAGTGCATCAATATTTAATGTATCATGTGCTAAGTCTATCATAAGAAGAAATTTGGAAAGCTATGATGGGGCTCGGAGTGAGGCCTCACAAGAATCTAGATGCATGGTAGGTTGAGTGGCTCTCAATGGGGGTTGGGGCCCTAAAGTGGCTAGACTAGGGTAACCCATAGAATATTTTTGTAATCATGTGATAACCTAATAAATAAAATGGGCTAATACACATTAATCAAGATAAATATGTTACATCACCCATGCCTTGAACGCTAGTAGAGGCTAAGGATGGGAGTGGGAGAAGATGATTGTGGATAATAGCAGGATCAAACCTCCTTTTCCTCACTATAGGTTGTTCAATTGCACATGAGTCTCACTTGGGGGTTCTAGTTCATAGTGAGCACATCAGGTTAATCCAAGAGTATTGAGGGTTTGGGTCTAGAGGGACCTGACTAGGGTAACTCTAGATGGAGGATATATGATGACACATTTATTACATGTATCCAAGAGTCCCTTC
Source organism: Thuja plicata (assembly GCA_018584345.1). Lineage (NCBI taxonomy): Eukaryota > Viridiplantae > Streptophyta > Pinopsida > Cupressales > Cupressaceae > Thuja > Thuja plicata. Next base: position 882,062 of record MU224676.1, on the reverse strand, counting down.
TATCGGTTTATGTTTCACCTATGGTAGCCTATGCCTTATTTAAATTTCTTGTATTTCTTTTCATTGTTGCAAATTGGTCACTTCCTTCATTTCTTGTTTGGATTTCTTTTTTTTGTGGGGATTTGGTGTCTACCTCCTTAGCACAATAGGAGTAGGCTTGTAGGTTCCATGTGGTCAGGTCGTAGTGATCTTTCTTTATTGAGGTATTGTTCTACTCGTGATTTTGTGGATTGCTATTTGTATAAGTACCTTTTATCTTGTTGAACTAGTGATCTTCATTTTTCACATATTTCTATCATATACAATATTGTACTCATATATATATATATATATATATATAATGTGTGATGATTAGGATAGATGATTTTGTAAATGTATTTGATGTGAAATCTGATTATGTAATGTTAGTTAATAAGTGATAAGATAGAATTTATATTTGATTGCATGAATGTTATGTTAGAATTAGGAAGAATCTTAATTTATTTGGTTACTTAATGATGATGTATATGTAATGATGAATAATTTTAGTTATGGGATACAATATAGGATATTAGGAGTTGTATTTAATGAATGGTTATGTAATAAGTAATTCAATATATGATGAGTAGAGTTAGTTACCTTGGCAATTAATTAATGTTAAGATTATGAGAAAGTGAAATGAATAGGCAAGAGTTAAAAAAAATTGGTTATCATATGATGATGTTAATTTGGTAAAGAAAGAATTTAGGAATGTAATTAACTTTGGTTCTATAAAATCAACCTAGCAATAAGGTAATTAATGATTATAATGTTGGAAAGATTGTTTTGAAAGCTAAAATGGAAACAATTATTGTTTTTTCATTGATGTCAAACCTTAATTGGTGAGACTATTGCTATTTGTTTGAGTACCATGTCTATTTGATTTGAAGAAAAGGATAACAAGAAGACCAAGGGAAACGGTTGAGTTATGAGTAAACACAAGAGTACTTGATCATTTGGCACATTGGAAAAATGATATGTTGTTTAACTTTCACTCTTAGTTCACTGTGAAGTTGATGCCGAGAAAAGCAAAGTTGATGCTAAACCAAGCCAATGATGGCTGAGCACCAGTGAAATGCCGAGGAATACAGAGGCGACCGAGTGGAAGAACACAGTGTTGGATGAGCAACAATATTTTGATAATTGATGAGATTTGAGATCTCTAGCCGACATTATTGAATTTATTGGAATATGTGAAGTTTTTTAAGGATATTTAATTTTGGTCCTCATTAATTATATGCATGGGAAACTGTTATTAACGCATAGATTCAAGATTTAATTGGCGATTGTATTGGAGAAATAAATTAAAAGTAATGATGGAAAGATTTGTTGGATGTGACCTAACCTAAGATCTACGATCTTGATTAAGTGGCAAAAGATTTATCTGACCTAGATAAAGATTTATATGATAATCTCAAGGGATTACTTTTATAGTGAGACATACAGAGCTGTGTATGTAGAGTATGCAAGAGGATTGCTTGGTTAATTGACTGGCTAGAAATATCTAAGCCAAGAAGGCTGAGTAGAGAAGTAGAGAGATATTGCTTGATGGATTTTGAAGCACATCTAGAGTTTGAGATGAGAATGGAGGTGACTCAGTGAATTAGCATAAGAGCTGAATTGGATCTGGATTGCAAAGTAAGTTGTATGAATCAGATCAAACCTGTTGATTACTATCTAACCATTGTATCAATTCAAATCCTTTAATGATGTTGACCTAACAGCCATTGTATAAATCCTTTTAGCAAGGCGACATTTAGATTGGAATGTTCTAAGTCCTCTAACAAGGCCACTCCTAACAGGGTGATTAAATCCTGTAACCAGGTCATATCTGATACTGTGTTTTGTAACCTTTAACAGGGTTGGTTCCTAATAGAGCTCACTTCAGAAGAGTGAAATTTTGGTAGCATGTTACTGGTGGTTTTTTTGATATTGGGTTTCCATGTTATATCATGGTGTAAAAAAGTATGAATGTTTATGTTGTGTTTTACTGTTAAGTTTCTGCAAGCTTATTTCATTAGTACAATAAACTGCACACTTTTATGTTATTGTTGTTGAGAAGATCTAAATTATTCAAATTGTTATAAAATTTAAATGGGAACATCTGGACCTGAGGATAACTGATTCACCCACTCTCAGTTATTCTAAATTCATTCTAACAATTGGTATCAGAGCTTAGTTCTCTTGAAACAGTTTGAAGGTACTTGGAGCAAAAGATCAATATGTATAAAAGGGAGGTACCAAAGTTGAACGAGGATAACTTTCCTACATGGAAAAGTTTGATGAAATTTCACTTGGTTGGTGTTGGTGATTTTTCTAAACATCATGTTGATCAAGAATATGTAGCCCCTACTAGAGCTCTCAATGTTGCACAATTAAGAGAAAAGAAAGAACATAATCAAGCAATGTTGGAGATTGCATCATCCCTGAACTATCATGAGTTTGAAGACATAAAGGACTCTACAAGTGAAAAACAAATGTGGGATGCCCTTGAAACCATCTATAGAGGTGACACAAATGTGCTAAGAGCCAAATATGAAAACTTGAGAAGTAAGTTTGATGAAATGAGAATGTAAGAAGGAGAAAATATAGTTTCATATTATGGTAGGATAAAGGAAGTTGTAAATGCTATTAGAGGAGCTAAAGGAACCATTGATGATAACACCATCATGAGAAAGGTATTGCAAACACTTCTTCCTATTTATGTTATTAGAGTATCTACAATTCAGGAATTGAGATGTACTCCTAACAACAATTTGACTTTGGAAAGTCTGGTAGGCAGACTTACTGCATTTGAGATGTCAAATTTTGATAACTATACTCCACAAGCCATTGAATCTGCATTCAAGCACTAGATGGTCCTCAACAAATCAAACAAAGGAAATAAATGTGTGGACAATGACAATGACACTTCTGATGATGATCTAGAAGAACTTGAGGCACTTATGGCAAGAAGACTATCCAGAGGAAAAGGAAAATTCAAAGGTAAACTTCCTATTATCTTTTTTTCATGTAACAAGGTTGGTCATATTGCTGCAAGATGTCTTGATAAGAATGAAAAAGCTGAAAGAAGGGACAACAATTATAAAGATAGGAAGGATGACCGAGACTTTAGGAAGTACAAGGATTACAAAGATAAAGGTAAGAAATCCTTCTATATAGCTGAAGAAGCTTCTGACAATGAATCTGATAAATCTGATGAAAATGATATAGAAGTTGTGTATGTTGCAATGAAAGATGATTCTGATGATGATGAGAAAAATGCACTAATTTATTATATAAGCAAAGGTGATTGTTAGATTATTGATAGTGGTTGTTCACATCACATGAACGGTGATAAAGATAAATTTGAAACCTTAGATCAGTGTAAAGGTGGTTAGGTTAAATTTGGAAATGATACGCCATGTCGTATGAAAGGGAAAGGATCAATTCAATTGACTAACAAAATTAGACGTGATGGTGTATATTGGGTTGATGATCTTAAGTCTAACTTATTAAGTGTTTCACAGCTGAATACTTCTGGTTAGAGAGTTGAATTCCGTCATAGGAAAGAAAAGATCTATGATGCCAATGGAGAATTATTTGGAGGTGGTGAGAAGACAAAATGTAACTTTTTTTATCTAGACTTAGCTGATGAGACATGCTTGTTTGCACATTAAAGTGATGTTTGGTTATGGAATAAAAGGTTGTGTTATGTAAACTTTGATATTTTGGTAAGCATAAGAAAATTGAAAAAGGTTAGAGGGCTGCCTAAGTTAAAGAAACCCAAAAATGCAATGTGTAAGAAATGTCAATTGGGAAAGATGACTAAATCTAGTTTTTAGAGAAAAACTCATACTTCTGAGGAAATTCTAGAATTGGTTCATACTGACCTTTGTGGACCTATTGGTGAGAAAATTTATTGGGGAGACAAATATTTTATGTTATTTGTTGATGATTACTCTAGAATGATGACTGTTATGTTTCTTAATGAAAAATTTGATGCATTCCAGTTGTTTAAGTGGTACTTGGCAAAAGTTGAAAAAGAGACAGGTAAGAGTCTGAAATGTCTGAGATCTGGCAGAGGAGGCGAGTTTATTTCTAATGAGTTTAACAATTTTTACAATGAAAGAAGGATAAAGAAATAGATGTCCGCTCCTAGGACTCCACCACAGAATGGTATAGCTGAAAGAAGAAATTGATCTATCATGGATTGTGCCAGAATACTAATGATGGAGAAAATGTTGAACAAAAATATTGGAGAGAAGTTGTAAGTACAACAGTCTACACCCTAAACAAAGTACAAGTCAAGAAATGTACAAATGCGACACCTTATGAGCTATGATATGGATATGCACCTAGTGTGAGCTACTTTAAAGTTTTTAGAAGTAGATGTTTCATACTTAAGGATAACATAAATTGAAATATTGATACTAAAGGTGAGGAAGGCATATTTCTTGGATATTCAACTAAAATCAAAGCATACAAGTGTTTGAATTCTAACACTAAAAAAATTGTGGAAAGTGCAAATGTTAGAATTGATGAATATGCAAAAAGAAATGAAGCTGAAAGTATGATTGAGTCTGGAAGTTACAATCATTCACCTATCCTGATGAGGAAGATTCTAATAAAACTGCCAAGCAACATACTACCCCTGCCGAGACACAATGAAATTATCAGGCAATAGCAGGTGACTGCCGAGCTATTTCATGGAGATCCTGAGTCATAGTTTCAACCTGAATTGAACATGAATGATCAATCTGAAATAGAGAAAGAACCTACTTTGGAAAAGTATGTTAGAAGGCACCATAAACCTGATCAAATAATAGGAGCAAAGGATTCTGTAGTCATGACAAGAAGCAAATTGAGAGAAGATACCTTCTTGTTATGTGACTTTGAGCCTAAACTAGTAAAAGATGCATTAGACAATGAAGACTGGATTCAAGCCATGAATGAAGAAATTGAACAAATTCAAAAGAACAATACTTAGACACTTGTACCGAGGTTGAATGATAAAAATGTAATTGGTACTAAGTGGGTATTCAGAAACAAGCTAAACAAACACGGAGAGGTAACAAGGAATAAAGCTAGATTGGTATGCAAGGGTTATGAACAAGAGGAAGGAATTGACTATGGAGAGTCATTCGCTCCAGTTGCAAGATTAGAAGGTGTAAGAACCTTACTTGCATATGCATCCTACAAATGATTTAAAGTCTATAAAATGGATGTTAAGTCAAGATTTCTAAATGACATATTAGAGGAAGTATACATTGAGCAAGCTGATGGATTTGTTGACCCAAGAAAAAGGAATATGGTTTGCAAATTACACAAAGAACTATATGGAATGAAGCAAGCACCCGGAGCATGGTATGAGAGATTGCACAACTACCTGATGAAAATTGGATTTTCTAGAACCAATGACAACAACAATCTGTATTTGAAGATAGAGCAAAGTAAAGGCACTTTATTAGCTGAATTTTTTGTTGATGACATTATATTTTTTGGTCAAGATATGTTATGTCAAACATTTGCAAAGGAGATGCAAACTGAATTTGAGATGTCTAGGTTTGGTGAGACAAAAAAATTTGTTGGCTTACAAATATATCAGATGAAGAATGATATCTATATTACTCAATCAAAATATGTCAAGAGATACTAAAAACTTTTGGAATGGAAGATTCAAAACTAGTGAGTACACCCATGGCTACTAGGCAAAAGTTAACCAAAACCAATGAGTCAAAATAAGTAAATCAAACACTGCACAGATCAATGATTGGAAAACTACAATATGTTGTACACAGTAGACCTGATATTGCATTAGCTGTTGGAATGTTTGCTAGATTTTATACCAATCCCAAGGAAACTCATATGATGGCAGTAAAAAGGATTCTGAGATACTTGAAAGGAACATATGACTATGGTCTGTATTACAAAAGGAATGATAAATTTGAACTTAGAGTTTATACTAATTCTGATTGGGCTGGAAATGTTGATGATAGAAAAGGCACCATAGGAGGAGCATTTATTTTGGGAAAAAGATTAGTTTCATGGACAAGAAACAAACAGAACTATACCTCACAATCTACAACTAATGCCGACTATGTTGCAGCAATAGTTAATTGCTATAATATTGTGTGGTTGAAGATACTACTGAAAGGTATGAAAGAAGAGATCACAAAACCAGTTGTTATATATTATGATAACATGAGTGCCATTAATATTTCTAAGAACCTTGTAATGCACTCTAAGACAAAACATATAGCTATCAAGTATCATTACTTGAGGGAGCTAGTTCAGAAGAAGGAAGTGAAACTGGAATATGTGAACACTAAGGAACAGTTAGCAGACATATTTACAAAGGCATTACCCAAGGATGCTCATGAGTATCTGCGAGGTAAATTAGGGGTGTTTCCCCTAAGTGAGGCTAATTAGTTTAGAATGGTACTATTGCATCAAATGTCATATTTCAGAATATTTTTCACATTGATGCACATGCAGTCACACTTTAGGATGCTGCCTAAAGTTGTAAAAGACAGACAAGGATAGTAAAAGATTATCAATCACAAGCAAGATGATAGGAACAACATGATACATAGTTTTGAACAGAAGAATCTGTATGATGAAGATGTCAATGTCTTTGGCATTGTTGTCAAAGAGGGAGAAATTACTGAAGAAAGATAGAGGGAGAAATTTACTGAGAAAAAGGAAGAGATTGATGAATAGAAACAAAAAGACATTAGTGTGATCACATACATAGAGGGAGAAAAAGTTTTATAGATGAGAATCAGAATGAAGCTAAAGACATTAATGAAAATTTGTTCATACAAGGAACATAGGCACTTTTAGGATTGTATGGTAACTATGGTTACAAATCTATGTTTTATTGTTTAGTGTTGCCATTAATGCCAAAGAGGGAGATTGTTGCAAAGATTGTTTTGGAATGTACAATGGAAACAATTATTGTTTTTTCATTGATGTCATACCTTAACTAGTGAGACTATTGCTATCTGTTTGAGTACCATATATATTTGATTTGAAGAAAAGGATAACAAGAAGACTAATGGAAATAGTTGAGTTATGAGTAAACACAAGGGTACTTGATCATTTGGCACATTGGAAAAGTGATATGTTTTTTATCTCTCACTGATAGTTCACTGTGAAGTTGATGCCAAGAAAAATGAATTTGATGCCGAGTGAAGCCAATGATGGCCGAGCACTAGTGAAATTCCAAGGAATACAGAGGTGACCGAGCAGAAGAACGTAGTGTTGGTCGAGAAACAGTATTTTGATAATTGATGAGATTTGAGATCTCTGGCCGACATTATTGAATTTATTGGAATATGTGAAGTTTGTTAAGGATATTTAATTTTGGTCCTCATTAATTATATGCATGGGAAACCGTTATTAACACATGGATTCAAGATTTAATTGGTAATTGTATTGGAGAAATAAATTAAATGTAATGATGGAAAGATCCATTGGATCTGACCTAACCTAAGATCTACGATCTTGATTAAGTGGCAAAATATTTATCCAACCTAGATAAAGAGGTATATGATAATCTCAAGGGATTACTTTTACAGTGAGACATACAAAGTTATGTATGTAGAGTATTCAAGAGGACTGCATGGTTAATGGACTGGGTGGAAAGATCTAATCAAAGAAGGCTGAGCAGAGAAGCAGAGAGAGATTGCTTGATGGATTTCCAAGAAGATCTGGAGTTTGAGATGAGAATGGAGGCCACTCAGTGAATTAGAATAAGAGATGAATTAGATCTGGATTGTAAAGTAAGTTCTATGAATCAGATCAAACCTGCTAATTACTTTCTAACCATTGTATAAGTTCAAATCCTTTAACAAGGTTGACCTAACAGTCATTGTATAAATCCTTTTAGCAAGGTGCCATTTAGATTTGAATGTTCTAAGTCCTCTAACAAGGATACTCCTAATAGGGTGATTAAATCCTTTAACCAGGTCACATTTGATAGTATGTTTTGTAACGTTTAATAGGGTTGTGTCCTAACAGAGCTCACTTTAGAAGAGTGAAATTTTGGTAGCATATTACAGGTAGTTTTTCCCATATTGGGTTTCCACATTATATCATGGTGTCAAAATGTATGAATGTTTATGTTGTGTTTTATTATTAATCTTCTGCAAGCTTATTTCATTAGTACAGTAAACTGCACACTTTTATGTTATTGTTGTCGAGCTGATCTGAATTGTTCAAATTGGTATAAAATTTAAATGGGCACATTTGGACCTTTGGATAACTAATTCACCCCCCTCTCATTTATTCTAAATTCATTCTAACATATAATTCAAATGATGTATTCTATTAGCATTTACAACTCTTAATTTGTTAATTTATTTTAATGGTTATATATGTTGTAGAATGTTGCTTAGGTAGCTACATTAGGGAACCATAAGAGGACCTATGATTAAGTGTTAATTATGCATTCATGTTTAATAAGCAATTTAGTATTGTGATGATGCATTGATACTTATTCTTTTTGTAGACATCCAAAAATATTAATATTATTATTAATATTAATTCCCCTCTTATTCCTCTAACTATTTAATTCAAATCAATTAAATAGTTTCATTTATCAATAGTTTAAACACTATTCTAATGTATTTT
>MU224676.1:860791-873378 GCA_018584345.1 Thuja plicata | reverse complement strand
AATATATATTTATTAAAATCCTCCATTTTCCTAATTCTTCTAAGCTGTGATTTGTTCAAATCTAATTTGAATTAAATCTAAACCCTAGCTAGGAACCTATTAATCCTACCCTACAACCTACCCTACAGCCTACCCTATTCCTACCCTAATCCCATCACCTCATGTCCTAAGTATGTTTCCACACCTAACTGCCCTCTGATCATGCTTAAATGGGTGATTCCTAACCTTTTTAAGGCTAAAGGGATGCTCACCCACATGGGGAAATTATCTCCAAAATGGGTACCCATTCTTCTTAAATTCTCTCTTACGACCTTGTCTCCTCTTTTGAAATATTGAGCTACTCAATATTAATGCCAATTTTGACTTAAAATTGGCCATCTTTTCAAAGCCATGTGTCGCCTATGTGGCTCTTATGTGGATGCCACATAGGTGCCACTTCATCCAAGCCTCTTCCTCTCTCCAAAAACTCTATAAATAGAGGCCTTCTCCTCTCATATTTTCATCTCTCAATTTGCATTGTTATCATGCTAGTATTGTCTTAGAATTGTCATTCTTGTTTTCATGCTAATGCTCCTAGATGTTAATTTATGCTTTTATTTTCTTAAATCATCTAGAAGTCACATGTTAAGATCTTAATTGGTAAATAAATCATAGTTTCTTTATAAGACTTTCATATCATCCTTACTTTTATAGGTTTAGATTATCATTTTGAAGGAGATTTGAGACTAGTTCTTAATAACTAGCTCTTGAATCTTTCTTCTTGTTTCTCATATTCTTGCATTTTTTGCATTGGGATCTATGACAATTGTGTGTTTGAGAGAGCACACCCACATATAATTCAAATAAGAAAATCAAAATGAGTAGATTAGGGTGCAATTTATTTACTCATTTTTAGCTTAATCCAATGTTATTTGGTGTTTTTGTTGTTAGTTTGGTCTCTTGCATGCTTTTCTTTTCCTGATATATATGCTAACTCACTAATGTTTGCATCTTTGAGCTTGCTCCCAACAGGTTGAAGGATTCCATATACACATTCTGGCATGCCCGGTGGGACCCACGTCCCTAAAATTTCTTGCTTCTTGTCTAATTCTTCCAAAATTTGTCAAAAACACGGATCGGCGTCTCTGAGACACACACAGAGGCATTTTAAAAAATGTTGGTTCCTCCTGAACCGCCATTCGGCATTTCCGTGAAACAACATCTTTGATCTGAATCAGTGTCTCCGCCTGATACTAATGTTTTTGACTTTTTATTGACCCTATTCTTCAGCTATCAAGTTTTTTTGTGCTTCCTACTGCTTTTCTACATTTGATCATTCTGTTTTTATCAGAAGTTAGTTTTAAAAGCAATCATAATGGTGAAATTTCATTAAAAGGAACACTCTTTCTTGATAAATCATTAAGAAATAACAATTTTTAAGGGGTCAATTATTTTCAAAATAGGTTTTTGAACAAATTTGGAAGCTAACTAAGAGGCGAGGATAACTTATTGTGTCACTTTTTGCTATGTTTTTTGTTTTAAGGCAAATCTGCGTCTACGAAAATGTGGGTTCATGAACCAGTGTCTTTGCCATAAGAATCAGTGTCTGCGAAGAATTGATGTCTGCGATCTGTAAATCAGCGTCTGCGCCTGGTATAACAAATTTTTGCCTTTTTTCTGCTTTTTGGTTATTTCACTCTCACTGTCATTTCTGAACCATAATATAGGATCCGCATCTACACCCTGTACTAGCGTCTGTGCTCTGACAAAGTCTTGTTTTATATTTGGCTAAAAAATTTTGAGTGGTTTGTGCTAACGCTTGTCAAAGATTACTTTTCAAACTACTAACTAGTTGTTTGCAGCACCGCTTGTCAAAGGTGCTAAACTGAAACTACTCACGTTGTCTTGCAAGTTTCCTTGATCCAAATCGACCAAATGATCATGTTTGTAATCTTTTTTAGGCACTTAGACTTAATTAGGAAGATATTTTGATTAATCCTAAGTGAATGTTAGGGGTTTATGCTCTCTTCCCTTTTTGGGAAGATAAAAAACCCAGACACATTTACCTGGTGTTAAACAAATAAATCTTTGGAAACAAACAACTTGTCTTGTGTGCTTGTGGAGAAAATGATGTTGGATAGGAGATTATGCTCTTTTCCCCTTGTGAGAAAATTAAAAATCTAGAGCCTTCTTGTCACCAATCCCATTTTACTTCCAAGTTAATCCTATAGTTGGGCGTGCTGGTTGAGGAAAAAATCTCCCGGGAACGACCCACGTGAGAACGAGGTGTAAGCGACACCACTCCAAATCACATAAATCAAATTTACTTCTTGGGGTTAAAGCCTCGGGAGTCGATTGGCATCTAAGCTTATACTCAGTTCTTGTCTAACTTAAGTGCGGCCTCGCGGTCTCAATCACATTTACGTGACAACTTTTGTCAAGACGCTCTATGGGGCTATACGCCGGAATCGTGCTTGAGTGGACATAGAGGATACAATCAAATGGAGATCCATACTAAAAACTCTAGGTTTAGAAGCTACCTGAAACACCCCCGAAAGGTGATAATGCTTGTGCAAGGAAGATAGTAACTTCCCCAAGATCACTCGTACATTCGTGCCACCCTGAGCGTTTGGAACCGGATAATACGGTGTCATGACTGGAGCCATTGCATGCTTGGTGACAGCCATATTCTAATTAGCTCTTGTGTGTGTGCCTAAGCTTATGAGCAAGTATTTTCATGCTATGCCAAATTCCTTAAGTAGATTTTGTTCTTGAAGTGTTTGAAGAAATTGACAAATTCAAAACACAGATGAAATATCCAGCTTTCAAATTTGTCATGTGCTTGTATCCTTCAAGGTTTCTTTGTCCCTTGTCAAATTTTTTTTAGACACATGTTTGTTATTTTCTGGTTTTGATTATGTTGAAAGTAGTTCTTTCCATAGAACAATCCTATTGAGAAAGCAGAACACAATCAAGCTTTTTTTCCAGATTATCAAAAAAAAAAAAAAAAAAACATTTTGGTCTTTCGTGAGATATGTCCTAAGAACCTCAAACTATTCATCCAAGATCAAGATCTACTTATAGGACATGACCGATTCCAAGAATCACAAGAAAGTGAAAACTTCGTTACCACCTGTGCAAAGAGAACAAAAGAACACAACTCGAGAGGCTACCAAATATCAACACATTGTCGATTCCATCAAGCAAGAAATCCATAAATGAGAACTATCTGAGAAAGTGATCTACAACAACAAGGTTGCTCATTTCATGGGCAAATATCGTCTAAAATCTGCTTTTGTTGCAATTGAACAATATGACTAGTTGGTTTACCACAACAAACACAAGTTCCTCTTCTTCTTGAGCTCACTTAGCTTGCATTTTAGGACCTCCCTTAGGTTACCATCTTTAGGAACACATCACACACTTATCCTAGCATGATCTTGCATCAACCAAATCAATCCTAATCAATCTAGCATAATCTTAGTCATCATCCAAAGTGCCCCTGATCACATCCCCCTCTTAGGTATTTCACCCCCCTTTTGAGTTGCTAAAAACCTACATCTTAATCAAACCCCATCCATTGAAGGTCCTTAAACTAAGCATTGTTTTTGGATAAACCTTTTTGTCTTCTGCAACCTCATCACCTTGATCAAAAGGTTGGTTTGCATTAACAAAGAATCTCATCCACCGAAGACCACAAGTTTGTCTTAGGTAGATAATCACATCCACTTGATCCTACACTAGGGAAAACAACCCTTGATCCTTGCATACATTAATTCATCCTTAATCCATAGGAATGCATCCATCATCCTAAGAACATCTTAATCCTAGGGTCATCATCCTTAGTTTCCCAGGTACATCCTTGCATACATCCTACATCTAATATTCCTCTAGGATAATCATTTCATGCCACCTATCACACGAGCCCTTAAGAAGAGGAAGAACATGGATCCTAGTCTTGCCACTAGCTCATCTAATCCTACGACTGAGAACACCAACACCATGGTCACTTATGTACCTCAGCCCAATAATCAAGTTAAACATATGTGGGTGGACACTAATGAAACTCCCACTCTAAGTGCAGTGGAAAATTTTATCAATCATCCAAAGCTTGTCCACATGGTAAATGCCATGAGTGGACGTAACAATAACTAGGTACTCTTGGAAATCCAACAACAAGGACTTCAACTTCCACCTTGGATAATACCCACACTTGTTACATGACCTATGGCACCTCTATGGGAACATCCTTATCCCACTAGAAATGAAGTTTTTAATCCATTTTAGCGAGCCCTACAAGTGGGAACCCTTCTTGCACAAGTAGTTCATCCCTCCATTCCACCTTCCATCATACACACAACACCTACACTTGTCTCAGAAGTCTCACCTCCTTATATCACATCAGCACCACAAACAATACCTCGTGTCACTATGCAAACACCTCCACAAGCCACCGTTGCTCCTCCTTCACAAGCAATCCCAACATTCGTTGCAAACTTTCCACCACCACCACTAGTTAGCACATAGCAAACCACCATTCCATCTATTCCTATTCAACCTTTTCAAAGTGCTACAACTAGTTCACAACATCAAAGCACCCAAGTATCCATGCCTATTCCTCCCTTCTTCACCATAGGTATGCCACCTACCAATGCCTATAACCAACCCTTATTTCCACAAGGTTCAACATTTCCCACTCCACCAGCAACACAACCACAACAGATGTCAACGGTTCCACCCCAAACATTGTTCAACCCAAATCCTCCTATAATGGAACCATCCACGAATTCCTTCGCCATACCCCAAATTCCCATCCAAGCTATCTAACAGCAGCAACCTATCTAGCAACAACCCATCCAATAGCAGCAACATATTCAGCAGCACCAGCAGCAACCCATCCCACAACAACCTATCCAACAATAGCAAATCACCAACCCATTAACATCCCAAGTGCAACAATAGCCAATCAACTCTTTCGTAGTTGCACAGCCTACTCTTCAAACCACACAACAACCACAACCACAAACGCAGGGGGCAAATCCCTTCATGGCACAACCAATGCAACAATTTACTATTCCCTTTATCCAACCCATGCAACAATAGCCAAATCATCCCACCAGTTACATAGCCATGTTGTCTTCTGCTACAGCACAAACAATTCCCCTTTCACAACAAGTTCCCACTAGGGGCATTCTGCCACAAAGCACCTATGTGGGTGTGCAACAAACTCATCCCGCATATCCTATGCCGCAACAAATGCAAACATATTTCCAATAGCTGCAACAATCTTATCAGGTGCCAACACCTCCTCCGTTGCAGTATTCCACTCAACCCCAGCTTCCATCACTACAACCCATATACAGTGACCAACAACCATCCTACCAAACACCACAATATCCCCCATAAAATTCCCCATATTCATCGTTTGATCCATATCATGCAAAAGGCAACCCTACAATTATAATCAACAATCCTCCCCCGTAAACCAATCTTGAATGGGAGGAAATGAAGAATGCTCTCAAAGAGCTAAAAGCTTGGACAGAAGCCAAAACATTCAAGTTCAAAGAAGTATGTCCATATCCATTTGATAGATCCATCACTGTTGTACCCTTCCCCAAACATTTTGAGACCCCAAAATTTGATAAATATCAGGGGAAGGGTGATCCTGTGAGTCATGTAAAAGAATTCTACATGGCATGCCAAGAAGTGGACTAAAATGATAATTTTCTCATGAGACTATTTCCCAAAAGCTTGGGAGGCACTGCGCTTGAGTGGTTTTACAAAATCCCTTATGGCACAGTCTCTACTTTCGCAGAGCTATCCGAAAATTTTGTGGCCCAATATGCGCATACTGTTGAAAATGAACTCTCACTCCTTGACCTATGCAATTCCAAACAAAAGGGAGGAGCAAGCTTGGCTGATTATCTTCAACACTGGCAAGGGATTACCACAAGGTTGTCTTACCAACCCTCGAAACAATATCTTATCAAGATTTTCATTAACAACCTTCATCCTAAGCTTGCTTACCACATACATGTGTATTGTATAAAAACTTATCATGATATCAGGATCAAAGGTATGGACCTTGAATGGGCCCTTGTCAAAGAAGGTATGATTAAACATTACAAAGAATCCCAGCCTGATAAACATAACAATGACCAATCATGATATTGGAACAAAAATAAAAACGTGGTTACAGATGGAGCCACTGACACCAAACATGTTCAGGTTGTGGTAGCGAGTCCTAATGTGCCAACCCAGACCTATCAAAAAACACCAGTAATGTATCCACAACCTCCTCCCATGTATCAGCAACCCGCTCCCACGTATCCTCAACCACAGTATCAGCAAAACATGCGCCCTCAAGGCATGCCCATTTACCCTCCTGTAGGAACAACCCATCAACACAACTATCAAGGTCCTATGAACCATACAAATGCTATCTCAGTCCCTCACGAACAACAAATATCTTGCACTTCAAATGTGCCACAACACACGTTTACCCCTCTAGGTGAACCTATAGATGTCATCTTCCACAAGCTGGTACAAGCAAACCAAGTCATATATCCTAAGACACAGCTGTTTGATGACTCAACTCCTAAGCCTGCCTGGTATAAAGACAATGAGTACTGTCAATACCACCGTGTCAAGGGACATACAACTCTCAAATGCATGAAACTAAAGCATTATATCCAAGATCTCATTGACCGTAAGGAGATCGAAGTTGATTCCCCTCCTCAATCATTGCCAAATGTAAGCCTAAAAATTTATCAGAATGCATTCCCTAAACACACTTCCGGTACAGGTCCAGGCAATCCTACTTAGTCCTCTAATCAAGGAAAGGGTAAACAAGTAAAGGCTCCGATTGAAAAGATTATACCAATGCTTATATCAATTACGATAATCTCATCGACTGCATATCCCAAGTTCAGTCCTCTATTAATGTCATTCATGTCAAGGGTGTTGATAATCAATGCACAATCACTACTCGCAGAGGAAGGATAACAATTGCAGGTGCAAGTTCCGCCCAATCTGCTGGGACACAATATAACATTTTGGAACACCTAGGGAATACTCCAGCCCAAATTTCCATTCTGGATCTTCTCCTCACATCACCCACCTACCAAGAGATTCTCAATAAATCCTTGCATGAATCCCATGTTCCCAGCGACATCAACCTCACTGAGTTTCAAAACCTTGTCAGACACCTATCTACATCCTGTGGGGTCTCATTTAGACCAGCAAACATCCCCTCCAATGAAACTAATCAGAATCTCCCACTCTGTATTGCTGTCATGGTTAAAAATTTTGCCATCAAATGAGTCATGATAGATAATGGATTGGCCCTAAATTTGTGTACTCTAAAATTCATAAAACAACTGGGATGCACTGAGGTTGATATCACAAATGAGGTCATCACAATAAAATCATATGACAACCTGGAGCATACTTCTAAAGGCACCATTATCTTACCCATTCAAGTGGGCCCGGTTATCCAAGAAACATTATGTCATGTTGTTGATCTTGACCTTCCCTACAACATCCTCCTTGGACGCCCATGGATTCATTCTATGCAAGCCATTCCATCCACCTACCATCAGTGCATTAAATTCCCATACAAAGGCACTAAGATCACCATCTGCATAGATCCCAAGCCCCTCACATACTACAATAAGTTGGAGGCATCCTTTCCACATTCCAGTCATTGCCTCGGGATTGATATTGGCTCCTCTATCACCAGCTCATCTCAAATCCATTCAGATCCAGAGACAATCCTCTCCTCCACCTTGCCCATGGTCAAGATCAACAAAAAAGGATGTGGTGAGTACACTTTATCTGATGCCTTCACAGTTGGAGCATTGCCTGTTGATCCACACACTCAAGGCCGCCGACCTAATTTAAGAAAAATAGAATCAGAAACAACCAGGACACTACAATTTGGTCCTACCACTTTTGTGTCACAAAGTATTTTGGTTAGCCAAGAAATGGAACCAAACATCAATCAATGGATATACAAGGATCCATCACCTCAGGATACAAGTCGGCTTAATTACTTCAATAACAAGTACCCCACAACACACAAATTGGTGACAGAAAAATGGAATTATCAAGGAGGTGGCCTTGGTCATGAAGAGCAAGGGATGAAAGATCCCATTGTACCTACCTGACTTGAAAAACACCTGGGTCTTGGTATGGGCTCTAACATGACTGGGGGCACCAATGAGTTCATCAATTATTCCTCTTGTCAACCCCTGGGTGAAATCATTGACATCGAAGATATCCCAGAAGAGAAAATTGTAAAATCTTACGACAATGTTTTTGATAATGAAACTTTCCTCGACAATGCTATCCTACAACAACTTCCATCCTCTTCATTGACCTCCCTCTCTGCCATCATGAACTCATAGACTGGGACCAACCAAGTGTCGTACACGTTGACGAGTTCCAAAGAGAGGACGTGCTTCTAAGCTTTATGGGAGAAATCGAGCAAAGCAGTGACTGGGGGCAACATTCAGCATATGTCTACAAATTGGACCCAAAGGCATACTTTGGGGAAGAGGAGAAATTTAGCCGCAAAAATGATACAGAAAATCAAAATAAAAAAGAGAAAAATCAATATTCTAGTGAAAACCCCTCTGGAGCACTATTTGATCACAAAAAAGTAAGAACAAAGGGCATATCCCCTGGTGAAAACCTCTCTGAGGTGCTAGAGGATGAAGATTCTCCTCTTCCTCTTATCTGAGATTATAGGCCTGAACAGTCGTCAATTCTCATTGAAGAAACAAAACCTGTTAACCTGGGTACCAAGGAAAATCCTGTCATAACATATATAGCAGCATCTTTGTCTAAAGCAGAAGAAAGTGATCTTATCATCTTGTTAAAAGAATCCATAAACAAGTTTGCATGGTCTTACTCTCACATGTTGGGGTTAGATCCCAACTTGGTGGTTCACCATTTAGCATTGGACCCAAACATCAAACTTGTTAAACAAAAGCTCAGAAAGATGCATCCTAAAGTGGCACTACTTGTCAAAGCAGAGCTGAAAAAATTACTCCACGCCAAGATCATCTGCCCCATTAACTATTCTGACTAGATATCTAATATGGCGCTCATCGCTAAGCTAGATAAATCAATTAGGATATGCACAGATTTCAGAGACCTCAATAAGGCATGTCCCAAGGATGATTTCCCCTTGCCAAACATAGACATGATTGTAGACCTCACAGCAGGACATGAGATGTTGTCACTCATGGATGGTTTTTCTGGATATAATTAGATCCACATTGGAGAAGAAGATCAGCATAAGATAGCATTCACAACCCCTTGGGGCACTTTTTTCTATAACATGATGCCTTTTGGCTTAAAGAATGTAGGGGCAACCTATCAGAGAGAAATGACTGTCATTTTTCATGACATGATACACAAGATCCTTGAGGACTATGTGGATGACATATTGGAAAAATCAGTGAAAAGAGAGGACCACCTGGATGTTCTAGAATGTGTCTTTGACAGAATTGGACACTACTACTTAATGCTCAACCCTAAGAAGTGTGTCTTTGGAGTCACATCAAGAAAAATCCTAGGGTTCATTGTATCCAGACGAGGCATTGAAATTGACCCAAAGAAAGTAAAAGCTATCATGGAGATGCCTCCACCAAAAACACTCTAACAACTGTGTAGCCTTCAAGGAAAACTACAATCTGTGTGCCACTTCATCTCTCAACTAGTAGATAAGTCTCAACCATTCACTCATCTCTTACGCAAAGAAAACACATTCAAGAGGGATCCTCTGTGTCAGAAGAGCTTTGACAAGATCAAAGAATACTTGGCTAATCCACCCATCTTGGTACCTCCTGTACCTGGTCACCTGCTCATCTTATACATTTCTACTACTACTACAGCACTAGGGGCACTCCTTGCTTAATTGAATGATGAAGGCAAAGAAAGGGCCATATATTATATTAGTCAAACTTTGGTGGGTTATGAGATCAACTATTCTCGTATGGAAAAAACATGTCTGGCAGTGGTCTTCGCCACTCAAAAACTTTTCCACTACATGCTTAGTCACACAACAAAGCTCATTTCAAAGGTGGATCCTCTCAAGTATCTACTTTCTAGGACTACACTTATAGGTCAAATGGCAAAATGGGTTATGCTGCTAAGTGAATTTGATATCTAGTATGTTGACTGAAAAGCCATTAAAGGACAAGTCATTGCCGATCAGCTAGCTGAAGCACCATTGGTAGATGCATATCCTCTAATCATAGAATTTCCAGATGAGCACTTGTACATGGTAGAAGAACAACCAACATGGTAACTCTACTTTGATGGGTCCTACACAGCTCGTGGCATAGGGGCAGGAATACTTTTTGTCACACCTCAAGGTGACTATATTCCCATGTCATTCAAATTGGGATTTTCCTGCACAAACAACATTGCAGAATATGAAGCACTAATTGTAAGACTCCACATGGCCATAGAATGGAACATCATATATATCAAGGTCTTTGGTGATTCCCAACTCATCATCAAACAACTCTTAGATGAGTATCAAACCAAAGATGATAAGTTGACACCATACAAGCAAATGGTTGACAAGCTGAAAGAACATTTCCTCCACTTGCAGATAACATAGGTACCACACTTATAGAACAAAAATGCTGATGCAATGGCCATAATTGGTTCCCTTCTTGAGATTCCTCATGAATCTACACAATATGAATTCTTAGTTGAGCAACTATACGCTCCCGCTTATGAGAATGATGAATTAAATCATGTATGTGTCTTGGTTGATCCCCAGTCCCTATGGTACCACAACATCCAAGCTTACCTACAAAATGGTATCATAATTCCCCATCTCACTGCCAACCAATGCCAAAATTTTATCTGAAGAACATCCCGTTACACCCTCATAGCCAATACCCTATATTGTCGAGGCTATCACAATGTACTCTCCAGATGTTTAGATGAAAACGAAGCCGCCCAGGCTTTACAAGAGGTACATGCTGGAACCTCTGGTGCCCACACGAGTGGCATGGTCCTGGCCAAGCAACCTCTACGTATGGGATACAACTAGCCTACAATGGAACATGATTCTTGTGAGTTTGTCAAAAAGTGCCTCCCTTGTCAACAGCATGCTAATCTGATTCATGATCCTGCTTAGGAAAATAGACCTATTGCGCCTCCTTGGCCTTTCTCTTGTTGGGGTTTTGATCTCGTTGGTAAGATTACTCCCCTCTCCTCTGAAGGCCACAAGTACATAATCACAGCTACGGAGTACTTCACAAAGTGGGTCGAAGTGATTCTGCTCACACTTACTACTGGTGTCCAGATATCCAAATTCATCCTTTATCACATCATTTTTCACTTTGGCATACCCTCCACCATCTTCACAGATCAGGGTACACCATTTGAAAATCAACACGTTAGTGATCTCTGTGCTCACCTCCATATCCATCACCATTTTTCCAATCCATACTTCTCGCAAGGTAACGACAAAGCTAAGGCAACTAATAAAACCATCCTCAAAATCCTCAAGAAAGTTGTCAATGATACTGGTCATGACTGGCATCTCCAGATCAATCCTGCCCTCTGGGCATACCGCACTTCCTACCATTCTCCTACTGGCACCACTCCCTATTCCCTATTCTATGGTGCTGAAGCAATCTTACCAATTGAGGTTGAACTACCCTCTCTCTGAGTATCACTAAGAGGCCTGATTGATGATGAAGATTACCGGGTAGCACGACTTACATAGCTAGATCTCCTAGATGAAAAGTGCCAGCAAGCTTATGATCACTTGATTGTCTACCAAAATAGACTCAAGAGGAACTATAACAAGAAGGTTCACCCACATTAGTTCCAAGTAGGGGACCTTGTGCTGAAAGAAAATTAGAAAGTAGGTACTGATTGTGAGAAGAAAGGCAAGTTTGAAGTCACCTAGAAAGGCCCATATGTTGTCACTGCATGCTTCTGTTCTGGGGCATATCAACTCTCCACCCCAGAAGGAGAATCATTGAATGATCCTATAAACATCATTCATCTTAGGTGCTTCTATGCCTGAAGACTGGTTGTTCATTCCAGTTATCTGAGAAAATCCATAAAAAGTATAAAAAGTCTTGAAGAAAGCACAAAACAAAGAAAGAGATCAACTCTAAACAAACCAAAAAATTTTACCTACAGAAACTGAAGGAAATTCTATGGAAGAACCTGGAGCACTTGAGAGCATTGTAAAACAGTCCTGAAAAAATCCCTAAAAGGCAGAAAAATGAAGCTGAAAAAATGGTTGTCCCAACGAAAACCTGGTAAACAGGCACTGAGGCAATATAAAAAAAAATAAAAAAATAAAAAAGATCCAAAGAAATCAAAAAGAGAAATAAAGAGAAATTTTTTTGTCCAATGGTGAAAACTTGGCAATCAGGTGCCTTGGACGAGTATGGGTGATGAAAACCTAGAAACAAGCATCACACATAATGGATCGTTCCATTATCTATCAAAATCTCATCTCCATCTATCCCCAACACCATTTCCACTTCCCCTATATTCCCGGGTGTTCCATACGTACTAGTCTGCCATGATTTCCCTACCTCGTATCCTAAGGTTTTGTA
>MU224676.1:829158-860262 GCA_018584345.1 Thuja plicata | reverse complement strand
CAAGGAAATTGATGCAGAGAACAACTGAAATAAAATCCAAGAACAAGAGAACGATGATCTATGGATGTTTTTGGGTATTGAAAGCAAGGAAATTGATGCAGAGAACAACTGAAAGAAAATCCAAGAACAAGAGAATGATGATCTGTCACTCATAGTATTATTAGTTAGTGTCTTGCAATCATCTTAAGTGCATTGTTACTTCACCTTCCATTATCAAATCACTTTAGTGTCATGTTATCTTGCATTTTAAGATCATTTAAGGACTTGCATTTTAAGATCATTTAAGGCATCTTGCATTTTAGCACCAAATTTATAGCAATGAAGTATTCCAACTAGAGAAGCTCCAGTTCATGATACATGCATTATTAAATCATCTTCCATTCTCAATTCATTATTAAAATTCATTAATTCATCTTGTATTGTTAGAATCATTTCATTATCTTGTATTATTTGTATCATTAACCCATCTTATCTTATTAGATTCATCTTGCATTTCAGGTACATTTCATTTGCATTGTTATATTTCAGGTCCATTTCATTTGCATTTCATCATTTTAGGCATCATGTTAGGTTCATTATCTTGCATTCATACATTTTTATCATCTAAGTTCATTCATCTAGCATCATTTGCATCATGTTAGGTTCATTATCTTGCATTCATCCATTTTTATCATCTAAGTTCATTTTAGGTTCATTCATCTAGCATCATTTACATCATTTTAGGTTCATTAGCTTGCATTCATCCATTTTTCATCATCTAAGGTCATTATTAGCTTGCATTCATCTATTTTTATCATTTTACATTGTTACATCATTTTAGAATTCATTTTAAGCTTGCATTCATCCTTTTTTTATTATCTAACATCATTACAACATTTAGGTTCATCTTATCATTTGCATACTTAAATCATTGTCAAAACATAAATCATCCATGCATATTCATTAAACATCAACATATATATTGCATCTAGGAATAAAATCACATCATATCCTGCATCCACACACGTGAGTACATCACATACATATCAGCATCATCCATCCTACATAGGTCATACATCATATATATACATACTCAAGATATCCATATACATCACATCCTGCAAGCATCAAGTGTTAGTAATCATGTAGTATGCATCAGCACATCATATAGATCATACATTCTAAGCATCATACTAATCATCATATAAATCATAAACATCATGAGAAACAATAAGAGTCCTCATATATATATATACCAATGTCCATTAATAAAATACATCATGTGCACCTCAATGCCAATATACATGTATAAATCTCAAAAATATAAAACTGTGTGTCATGTAATCCTCTGACTGATCATACCGGTGGCTATCATGGCTCACCTCCCTATCCTAGTGGTGGACGTGGTGGCATCCCCATAGATCCCTGTGAGGCAGAAGTCCACACTATTCTCTAAGAATGAGATCTCTCTATATAATCCCATCTCTATCCCTCTAGAACAAGCTGATGGTAGAGTGCTCTATAATGTGCTGCCTCCCTCCCTACCCTGTTCGCATCCCTATGGGCTGTGAATGCATCTGATACCACCTGGCCCACTCCACTTGCCACTGTCACCTGTCGAGCAATGTCTTTCTCTTCCCTATATGTCTCAGCCCATCTCAGTGTTGCATCCCTCTCTAAGGTCAATGCATCGATCCACTCTGTGGCCTGATCCATCTATAAAGTCAATCTCTCTAACTGCCCTATGAGTGTGTCTATCTCAATATGTAGGTCTATAGCATCCTGCGTTAGGTCCACCATGGAGAACTCACCTAAGTCTACTCTTCCTTATAGGGTATCCAGTGATCCCTCTGCCCTATTAGCCCATGTTCTCTCAGCAGCCAATAATCCCTGTATCTGGGCTATCTCTGTGTATAAGCTTACATCAGACACCACTGCCTCATCTAATAACCCATGTAGTCTGTGCACTTTGTCTGTAGACTTTCTCGCTCTATGAGGACAATATCATGTGTCTCCTAAGACACAAAACCTGTGGGTGGCCCCTGTGCCTAATCCTGTGGTGGCCCTAGTGGTGCCTGTGCCTGATCCTACACCTATGGTGGTGCCTATGCCTGATCCTACCCCTGTGGTGGGGCCTGTGCCTGCTCCTATCCTAGCACTAGTGGATGTCCCTTTGCCTAGTCCTGGGCCTGTACCTCTACTTGAGGCCTCACTCATCTCTGCAGCCTCCTCCTTTGTCCCGTTGCTGAGCTCTCAGGGGCATCCCCAACCTCAGTCCCATCATCCACATCTAAATCTCCTGTCAGCTGCTCATGAGCAGCCACCTACATTGGATCTGTCAATCTAACTGGCATGTGTGCCACCCACCACGCTGCATACTCAAGAGTTGTACCTACATTTATAATATCCAATCGTACCACAAAGTCTAGCCGTGGAATGTCTCTCCAGGATGCCCTCACTGTGAGAGCATCGGTATATCTACCCCACGTCCCTACCTCCTGGGTGACATGAGGATGTAAGGCATCCTCTGCCACCACCCCCTGCTATAATCTGAACTATCTCATGACCCTGGATGGTCGATATCTCTCAATCTGATGAATAGTCCTACCCAGTAGGAAACAATCATTCTACACATACATGAGGTATAGAAAGTCCTCAAATCCATCCTCTACCCCTGTAGTCCAATCCATCATCCCCCATGGCTCACATAGCCTATAAGGGGTCCAGCAGAAAACCTGAACCTCATCTAACAACCGTCTCCAATAACCTGTCTGTTCGACAAATGTGTATCTAAGGGGGAGCCTATATCTGTAGGCATATGGCTCCCCTGGCTAGTGAGACTCCCTCACCCTCATGGGTTGGAACACTGCAATGTGCTCCCAGGCCCACACTAATAATAACATGACTCTTGTCCCCATGTTGCGTGCCTCACAGTACGCAACCATGTGGAGATCATGATACAGCTGTCCCAGGATGACATATCCCTAGTAGTAGGAGGTCCCCTCCTCCAGCATCTGCGCAAGTGCCCATGACTAGCCCATCCCAAATCTGTGTCTTGAGAGGTCCGCTAACATGCATCTGCTGATCAACCCAACAATGTAAAGTGCTATGCGCCGAAGTCTCCTATCCACGGCTGCCTGCCATGGAGGTCCTGTAAGTTAGTATCCGCCTCATTGACTGTCAAAATGTGATCTCCATGTAATGATCACTATCCTCCAATCTGTACCAAGGAATCACTCCTTAGATTGGGATCCGCAAAATGTGCCACACGTCCTCTAAGGTGATCGTGGCCTCTCCAGTTAGCAAGTGAAATGCAGTAATCTCATTGTGCCACCGCTCGATCAAGGTGATCATCATACCATTGTGCACCCGTAGCCTAGGCCAATGGGGCACATAGTCAAGTCCCACCACCACTAACAACCCCCATTCATCCTTTTTCAGCTGTGCCTCTAGCTCCATCGTCGGTGGCCAATGCTCCCGTGATCCAAAGGGTGGGAACTGCTCCTGCAAAAGTTTCTGAAGCCACCATGTCAGTCACTTATTTCTCCTAGTCCTAGTCTAACCCTTCCTAGAATGGGGCATCTAGCCCCTAGGTCTCATGCCGACCTATCCTTGGCCCTCATCGGGTCCCTATTGTTCCCTTTTCCAATGGCATTTGCCCTTTTCAGTGCAAACACCAGTTCAGCTAAAAATGTCGGTTCATACACCGGCGTCTCCGACTGTTCTCCCGCAAACTGGCATCTTCAAAGATGTTGGTCTGGTTCTGACATCTTCTAAGACACTGGTCTAGTACCCACAGCTCTGGAGACACCGATCTAGGGATCAACGTCTGCGGAGACGTCAATCTGGGGATCGACATCCTCACAAATGGCAGTTTGAGAACTGGTGTCTCCGGTCTGAAATCTAATTTACCCCTATTTATGACTATCTACCCTCCCCAAAATGTAATAAATGCATTAAATATCATAAATACAAGGTCATGGGTATTCTACTCACCGGGACCGGTCGCTCGGCAGGCCTCCCGTGTGTCCTAACGCACTCACCAAGCTGTCCCTTCATCCTCTTGTCAGCCATGTTTTTCACTCAGAGCTCAAATGTTTACTATTCACTATTCACAAATGACCTTCATTCTTCCCCCCAGCCCCTCTTATAGCCCCTGTCTTCCCAAAAAAAAAATTTCTATTATCATTTTGTACATTTTGTCTTGTTGCATAAGCCTTAAAACACATAAAATTCACCCAAAAACATTTAAAAATCATTCAAAAATCCAAAAAAAAAAAAAAAAATTTCAAAACTTCTAAAAAACTCACAAAATCAAGCAATAAACAATTTGTTCTCAGACATGGTCCGCCTCCTGCAACTACGACACTATTTTTCACACAATCACTTTAGTGGCTAATAATCCTTGCACTTTAATCTATTCCCAGTTTTTGCTAGTGAATGTCTTTTCATCTAATCCAATCAAATCATCTCCTTGCCTGTCAGGATGCATCCTTTCGACGTTGGCATATCAGATATTTCATTGCTTACTCCTATTCATGGTAAGAACTTTGGACCGAATGATTGCTTGGTCATGAGGCCTTCTTTAATGATTTTATCTTTTTGTGTCACTATCACCCTACTCATCACTACCTCGATTTGCTATATCATGGTACGTAGTGACGGGTCGAGACTGATACATGTGTCTTTTGCAATATGCTTTGTTTGAGTGTTTAGTCCACACAAAGGAACCTTTTCATCTATGTTTTCTAACACCTAATGCATACCTCCTCTTGCAATATTAAAATTAGATGTGCTCTCCATATTTTTCACACAAATGGATCCCAATGCATAATTAGCTATATTTAGTTTCATTTGCATTCACATTCTTAGCTGCATTGTTCATTGCATTTCAGAAGGCTTCTATTTATTCCCTCCCACCTTTCCTCTCTCCCATTTCATCCTTTTCGAGAAAATCCCACACCACTGTCTTCATTGTGTCCTTTTCTCAAGGGGGCACAACCTTATATCAATCAAAGAATATACCAGTGGTAGCTTCTGTTAATGAAGTCAATAACTTATTTTTCTTGTCTTTGACGAAATGTCACTCTCGACGCTACGTCAAAGAGGGGCAAAATGTAGACATCCAAAAATATTAATATTATTATTAATATTAATTCCCCTCTTATTCCTCTAACTATTTAATTCAAATCAATTAAATAGTTTCATTTATCAATAGTTTAAACACTATTCTAATGTATTTTATTTAAATACAATTGCCCCCACACAATCCCCTTTTAATAAATATATATTTATTATAATCCTCCATTTTCCTAATTCTTCTAAGCTGTGATTTGTTCAAATCTAATTTGAATTAAATCTAAACCCTAGCTAGGAACCTATTAATCCTACCCTACAGCCTACCCTATTCCTACCCTACTCCCATCACCTCATGTCCTAAGTATGTTTCCACACCTAACTGCCCTCTGATCATGCTTAAATGGGTGATTCCTTACCTTTTTAAGGCTAATGGGATGCTCACCCACATGGGGAATTTATCTCCAAAATGGGTACCCATTCTTCTTAAATTCTCTCTTACAACCTTGTCTCCTCTTTTGAAATATTGAGCTACTCAATACTAATGCCAATTTTGACTTAAAATTGGCCATCTTTTCAAAGCCATGTGTCTCCTATGTGGCTCTTATGTGGATGCCACATAGGTGCCACTTCATCCAAGCCTCTTCCTCTCTTCAAAAACTCTATAAATAGAGGCCTTCTCCTCTCATATTTTTATCTCTCAATTTGCATTGTTATCATGCTGGTATTGTCTTAGATTTGTCATTCTTTTTTTCATGCTAATGCTCTTAGATGTTAATTTATGCTTTCATTTGCTTAAATCATCTAGAAGTCACATGTTAGGATCTTAATTGGTAAATAAATCATAGTTTCTTTGTAATACTTTCATATCATCCTTACTTTTATAGGTTTAGATTATCATTTTGAAGGAGATTTGAGACTAGTTCTTAATAACTAGCTCTTGAATAATTCTTCTTGTTTCTCATATTCTTGCATTTTTTGCATTGGGATCTATGACAATTGTGTGTTTGAGAGAGCACACCCACATATAATTCAAATAAGAAAATCAAAATGAGTAGATTAGGGTGCAGTTTATTTACTTATTTTTAGCTTAATCCGATGCTATTTGGTGTCTTTGTTGTTAGTTTGGTCTCTTGCATGCTGTTCTTGTCATGATATATATGCTAACCTGCTAATGTTTGCATGTTTGAGCTTGCTCCCAACAGGTTGAAGGATTCCATATACACACTTTCATTTAATGTACTTTGTTAAATGCATAATGAAGTGGACATTTAAGTAAGTGATGCATTCATGTTCTAAGGAACTTGTATTAGTTGTTATAAAAAAATTATTTGCACCTTTATTTGGGTTAGAATGGTGTTTTCATCTCAGGTTCCTTAGTGAGGTGTCACATCCGGTATTAGTGGTGCAGGAGAATACCTAGGCTAACCTCCATGTTTTAGTTGTTTTGTCTTGTACTTGACATTAGCCAAGTTAAGATAGTTAGTTTTTTTTTTAGACCTTAGAAGGTCATTGCAATGTGGGCTAGGTGAGTTAGTCATTAGGACTAAGGTCACCAAATTAGCCATTGTTAGTAACTTTTAAAATCCTCAGTGTTAGGAGTTTGATTTAGAGTCTTCAATGTGTCTTAGACACATCAATGATGTCATAGAGATGCCATAAGGTCATAAATGGTCTTGTATCCTCAAAATGAAGAGGTTAGAGGTCCTAAAACTTAGGGAGGAGGCATAATGGCAAAGATGCCAAAAGTTGCTAAAAAGTTTTTATGACAACATTTGCACTTATTGCAAATGTTGCATGCAACTTGGTTACATTAGATTCCCTTGAAGCTAGGAGTGGGGAATCAACTAACAGTCCCTATAATCATGGAGATGGCATCTAATTTTCCCCAAGACTCGAAACTCGAATTTAGTCATGCATTGTAACAAGTTTTGAATATTGAATAGTAGCTCTACAACTCTGTATTCAAAAAATCTGAGCATTTCATTGTGACAGTGCCATCTAATGGTTTGAAAGCCTCAAGATAATGATTTTTTTGTGTTCATAGGATAGTTACAAACATCTTTCATTCAGTAAGTTAATTGTTTTGAGTTAGTCTAAGGTCTTAGCTAAATTGTTTTGTGTTTAGTGTGCTCACTGGTCTTGTCCTGACCAGTTAGTTGATTCATGGCTCCCCCATGAAATATAACCATGGGAAACACCTAAGGGTGGATGGATATGTTAGGGGAGTCAGTAGTTTATATATGTTTATGATTAGGAGTCTTAGGAAGATGAAGAGCTATTTTTAGTGCCAAGCCCTAGGCAAGCATACACTGTCCGATTAGAGGTTTGGAGATGAAACAGTGAGTATATCTTGTAGGGTAGAGAAATACTGTACGGGCCAAGTACAATTCCAAATAAGGTATGGTCATATCTTGACAAATTGTGTGGATTTATTTCATAACAATCCATGACACCAATTTTTTAGCAAGTTTTAAATTATGTTGCAGACAGTCCTTGAAATTAGGCCTATTAGCCCTATTGTACCTTGATTGTAGGAACCCTATGTACAGAGGGTCTAGCGGACTAAAAAATACAAAATCCTTTGTAAAATGATAAAGGGTGTCTGAATGTGGGATTGAATTTTCAACTTCTTTGGGAAAGTTTTGAAAGAATTGTGAAAAAGTCACTGTAAAAGGCTACAAGTAAATAAGCCCAATTAGGCCTCTTGAAGACAAAAACTTGGACTCGACTAAAAATGGTTATGAGATCCCTAAAAATGGATCCAAATGGGATTAAATGGAATTTTTTCCATGATGATGTTCACCCCTGCAATGAATCATGAATGCTAGAGTGGAGTTTGCACTTAGACCGTTCTAAGTGTAGTAGGAGAAGTGAAGAATTGAACTAACTAAAAGATGTTAGTCTTTGAAGGTGAAGCACAAGGATTAAAACTCTTAGAGAAGAGTTGGAATTGGAATTAGTCAATAATATAAGGCAATCAGGACCTAGAGGAGATTAGGTTCCTAGAAGAGACAAGCTAAAGTCTCTTGGATGAAGTGCTAGCAATCCTTGGAATACTCACATCATATTGGTATTAGAGATTGATTGAGATTAGGCTTGTGGTGGATGTTTTATCCTACTAAATCAGTTGGAGAGAATACACTAGTGGGATCAATAGAAGACAAAACCATGGTGACTAATGCTAAGTTAGCCAAAAAGGTGGATGAGTAAGAAGAAGACAAAAAGTTGTTAAGAGAAAGGTTATCTCAAATGGAGCAAATCTTGGGAGAAGTCCAAGACAAACCTAATAAGATGAAAGATAAGATAGATTAGAAAGAAGAAGAAGAAGAAGAAAGGGAGAAGGGAGTGTATTTAGAAGAGGAAGCTCCAACCTCTAACCCTGTCAGTGACCAAGAACCATTCTTGAAGGCTCTGAAGGCTTTAAGTGGCAAAGCTTTGGAGGGTGTACCACATTTTAGTGGATAAATGGATCCAAATTCAGCTATGGATTCGATTGATAGTATAGAGAACCATTTCAAATGTGATGGTATCATAGAGGCCCAAAAAGGGAATGTGGCCAAGTCAAGATTGAGAGGATCAGCCCTCACATGGTGGAAGTTTGTTCAAACTGAAAGGGAGAAAGAAAGGAGTCATATAGTCACATGGAAGGGCATGGTGACTAAGTTCAAGTAGACTTACTTGCCTAATGATTATGAGGTTCAGCTACATAGAAGAAGACATAACCTCAGACAGAAAGATTTGGATGTCCAAGCATACACCGAAGAGTTCCAAAAGTTGAGCTTAAGGTCACAAGTGGTGGAGGATGAAAGCATCAAACTAGCTAGATATTTGAATGGACTCAAGTGGTCTATTCAAGAAGATATGACTCTTGTGAACTTCAAAAACATTTTCCAATGTTATAAAATGGCCTTAAAGATAGAGGGGAAAGGCAAAAGAAAACAAGAGCAAACCTCCAAAGGAAGTGGTGGAGGAATGGATATTAGAGGATCAAGAGGTGGCTATGGTGGAAGAAGTTTAGAATCAAGGACAGAAGGAGAAGTCAAGTACACTGAGAAGCAAGAGGGAAGTTCTAGTAGAGGTGGTAGAGGAAGGAACTCAAATTTTAGAGGAAGAAGTGGTGGACAAGGAAGAGGCAATTACTTTGCCAATATGAAATGTTATCATTACAACCAAATGGGACACCCTGCCTATAGGTGTCTAGAGAAGGGTAGTACTTCTCAAGGAGGTAACAAGAGAAATAATTTAGTTCATGAAGAGACAAATGCAGCATAGATACACTCTAAGGTACCATTAAATTCTGAAGAAGGTGAGAACCTCATGATGAGGAGAACATTGATCAAGGAGCCAATTAAAGAAGAGCCAAGCCAAAGAAGGTCCTTATTTAGAGTCAAATGTAAGGTGATGTGAAAAGTATGTAGAGTCATTGTGGACTCAGGGTGTATTGACAACATTGTATCAGAGGAAGTAGTCAACAATTTAGGCATGACAAGGATACCTCACACCCATCCTTACAAGGTCACGTGGCTCAATAAGGGATATCATGTCTTATTCAATGAGGAAGCTTGGGTGGAGTTCTCTATAGGGAGATATAAAGACAAGGTTCTATGTGATTTTCTACCCATGGATAAATGTCACTTGCTCCTAGGTAGGCCATGACAATTTGACTGCCAAGCTATCCATGATGGAGTGAAGAACTCCTATACATTCAAGAAGGACAAAGTAACTTTCAAAATCCAATCACTATTAGAGGATGCAGATGTGAAGACAATAGGTCCTAATGTTCTTATGGTGGGTGAAAAATAATTCATAGAAGCCATGGAAGAAGGAGAACGAGTTGGCTATGCATTGGTGCTAAATCCAAGAGAAAAGAATGAAGAAAAAGGAGACAAGAAATCAGAGGTACCTAAGGAGATATAAATCATGTTGCAGACTTATGAAGGCATATTAATTGATGGAAAACCATCAACATTACCCCCTACAAGAAACATAAATTATAGGATAGACTTCATACCTAGAGCTACCCTACCTAATAAGGCAGCTTACAAGATGACCCCTCAACAAAATGAGGAGATTTATAGGCAAATAGAAGAACTCCTTAACCAAGGCCTTATCAAGAAAATCATTAGCCCTTGTATAGTACCTACTATCCTAGTACCAAAGAAAGGAGGAACATGGAGGCTTTGTACTAATTCAAGAGCCATAAATAGGATAAACATTAGGTATAGGTTCCCCATACCTAGGATTGAAGACCTAATGGATTGTCTAGGTGAAACCAAGTACTATAGCAAGATAGAATTGAAGAGTGGGTATCACCAAATTAGGATACATGAGGGAGCTGAATGGAAGACAACCTTCAAAACCAATGAAGGTTTGTATGAATGGCTTGTCATGCCATTTGGAATGTCTAATTCCCCCTCCACATTCATGAGGCTCATGAATGAAGTCCTCAAAGACTACATTGGAAAAGTTGTAGTAGTATATCTTGATGATATATTGATTTATAGTAGGACAAGAGAGGAGCATCTTCAACACCTTGAGATTGTCTTCAAGAAGCTGCATGAAAAGAAGTTTATGATCAACTTGGATAAATGTGTGTTCATCAAAACATAGCTAGTGTACCTTGGGTTTGTTCTCTCTCATGGAAATCTAAAAATGGAAAAAAGTAAAGTGGAAGCCATGAAGAATTAGCCTACTCGAAGGACAACAAAAGAGGTAAGAATTTTTCATGGCCTTGCTCAATATTATAGGAAGTTTATAAGGCAGTTTAGTGCTATTTGTGCTCCTATGTTGGACACAATCAAAGGAGGAATGAAGACTAAGTTCATATGGAATGAAATAGCCACTAAGAGCTTTGAGTTATTAAAATAAAAGATTGCTACCCAACCTATCTTAGTGTTGCCAAGATTTGAGAATCTTTTCACCATTGAGTGTGATGCAAGCAATGTGGCTATTGGAGCTATCCGAAGCCAAGAGGGCAGACCAGTAGCATTTCATTCAGAGAAGTTGAGTGAAGATAAGAAGAAGTATTCTTCTTATGACCTTGAAATGTATACATTGGTTCAAGATTTAAGGAAATGGAGATACTATTTACTCCCCAAGGAGTTCATGGTCTACTCGAATAATCGAGCTTTAAGTTTCTTGAATTCTCAAGAAAAGTTGAGTCACAACCACATTAAGTGGGATGAGTACCTAAAAGCTTATACCTTTAATATCAAACACAAGAAATGTGTCCTCAATAAAGGGGTAGATGCATTGTTTAGAAGAGCTCTCACAATTCAGGAAAATCAGCTGAAGAGTATGGGAATAGATCATTTCAAGGATCTATCTGCTGATGATGAAGACTTTGCAAACATTTATAAGGTATGTGCTGAATTCTAGAATCATTTTCATAGCAAGTATGTTGAATACACTTTGAATAGAAACCTTTTGTTTAAGGGAAATCAGTTGTGTGTCCCTAGAGGGTCTATTAGGGAGAACTTAATCCAAGAAAAGCATAATGGCATATTGAGTGGTCACTTTGGGATCACTAAGACCCAAGAACTTGTTCAAAGGTTCTATTATTGGCCAAGAATGAATCTTGATCTTAGGAGGTATGTGAAAATTTGTATTGTATGTCAAAGAGAAAAAGGTACTTCTTCAAATTTAGGCCTTTATCAGCCACTACATATTCCCACTAGGCCATGGGAATGCTTGAGCATGGATTTTGTAGTTGGGTTACCAGAGACAAGACAAGGCATGGATAGTGTATATGTAGTTGTGGACAGATTCAACAAGATGGCTCACTTTGTGCCATGCAAGACCACTAATGATGCCAGCCAAATAGCCTCTCTCTTCTTCAAAGAGATAGTAAGAATCCATGGGTTTCCTATGATTATAGTGTCAGATAGAGACACTAAATTTATGAGTCATTTTTGGAAGAATCTTTAGAAAAGGTTAGGCACTAATTTATCCTTTAGGTATGCATACCATCCCCAAACTGATGGTCAGATCGAAGTGGTGAATAGGAGCCTTGGAAATCTACTAAGGTGCTTGACCAAGGAATATGAACAGTAATGAGATCAATTGATTGGACAAGTTGAGTATGCTTACAATGACACCATCAACAGGTCAACAGGGAAGAGCCCCTTTGAGATAGTATATGGATTGCATCCTAGAGGAGTCTATGAGTTGAGAGACTTGAAAGATAGAGTGAAGGAAAGTGGATATGCAGATGATTTTTCTTATGCAATGCAAGAGATATATGATATAGTCCAGAGAACTTTAATAGAGAACACGTTGAAACATAAAACCAAGGTTGATGAGAGTAGGAGAATAGTTTAGTTCAATGTGGGTTACTTGGTCATGGTACATCTTAACAAATCAAGACTTCAAAAGGAAGTCCCTCACAAGCTGAAGATGAGAAGGATAGGTCCCTGTCCTATCTTAGCTAAGTATGGTGATAATGCATTAAGAGTTGAGCTCTCAGAAGACAGTGGACTGTCACCTATTTTTAATATTGTAGACTTAGTCCATTACAAAGGACCACAACAAGACATGGATCAAAGTCTCAAAGAAGTGATCAGTGATGTGGAAGATCTCCAATTACCCCCTACTACAGTCATAGGAGTTGACAGTGTATTGGATACTAGAGTCTACAAATAGACTAGAACCAAAGAATACAAAGAACACATGATAAAGAAGCATGGTCAAATCAATGCTGATGCAGTATGGGTAAAATAATAAAAATTCAAGAAGATGGGGATTGATCCAAGCATCCTCAATTCAAGAGTGGATTGAAGTTTTTTGTTTTGGGGAGGATGGTGTAGGAGCACACCTAGGCTAACCTCCATGTTTTAGTTGTTTTCGCTTGTACTTGACATTGGCCAAGTCAAGATAGTTAGTTTTGTTTTAAGACCTTAGAAGGTCATTGCAATGTGGGCTAGGTGAGTTAGTCATTAGGACTAAGGTCACAAAATTATCCATTGTTAGTAGCTTTTAAAATTCTTAGTGTTAGGAGTTTGAGTTAGAGTCTTCAATGTGTTTCAAACACATCAATGATGTCATAGTGATTCCATAAGGTCATAAATGATCTTGGATCCTTGAAATGAAGAGTTTAGAGCTCCTAAAACTTAGGGAGGAGGCATAATGGCAAAGATGCCAAAAGTTGCTATGACAACATTTGCAATTATTGAAAATGTTGCATGCAACTCGGTTACATTGGATTCCCTTGAAGCTAGGAGTGGGAATTTGACCAACGGTCCCTAGAATCATGGAGATGGAATCTAATGTTCCCCAAGACTCAAAACTTGAAGTTAGTCATGCATTGTAACAAGTTTTGAATATTGAATAGTAGGTCTACAACTCTATATTCAGAAAATCCAAGCATTTCATTGTGATAGTGCCATCTAATGCTTTGAAAGCCTCAAGCTAATGATTGTTTTGTGTTCATAGGATAGTTACAAACATCTTTCATTTAGTAAGTTAATTTTTTTGAGTTAGTCTAAGGTCTTAGCTAATTTTTTTTGTGTTTAGTGTGCTCACTGGTCATGTCCTGACCAGTTAGTCGATTAATGGCTCCCCCATGAAATATAACCATGGGAAACACCTAAGGATGGATGGATATGTTAGTGGAGTTAGTGGTGCATATATTTTTAGGATTAGGTGTCTTAGGAAGATGAAGAGCTATTTTTAGTGCCAAGCCCTAGGCGAGCATACATTGTCTAGTTAGAGGTTTGGAGATGAAACAGTGAGTATGTCTTGCAGGGTAGAGAAGTACTATACGGTCCAAGTACAGTTCAAGATAGGGACTGGTCATATCTAGACATATTGTGAGGATTGAGGTCATACCAATCCATGAGACCAAGTTTTGAGCAATTTTTAAACTATGTTGCAGACAGTCCTAGAAATTAGGCCTATTAGCCCTATTGGACCTAGATTGTAGGAACCCTATGTACGGAGGGTCTAGGAGACTAAAAAATACAAAATCCTTTGTAGAATGATAAAGGGTGTCTAAATGTGGGATTAGATTTCAACTTCTTTGGGAAATTTTTGAAATAATTGGGAAAAAGTCACTGTAAAAGGCTACAAGGAAGCCCAATTAGGCCTCTTGAAGACAAAAACTTGGACTCGACTGAAAATGGTTATGAGATCCCCAAAAATGGATCCAAATGGGATTAAATGGAATGTTTTCCATGATAATGATCACCCCTTCAATGAATCATGAATGCTAGAGTGGAGTTGGCACTTAGACCCTTCTAAGTGTAGTAGGAGAAGTGAAGAATTGAACTAACTAAAAGGTGTTAGTCTTTGAAGGTGAAGCACAAGGATTAAAACTCTTAGAGAAGAGTTGGAATTGGACTTAGTTAATCATCTAAGCCAATTAGGACCTAGAGGAGATTAGGTTCCTAGAAGAGACAATCTAAAGTCTCTTGGATGAAGTGCTAGCAAGCCTTGGAACACTCACATCAATTAGAGCCGAGTTTCTATACTAGGAACTCTGGGAATTGTTTGCCTATTATGCATGGTTTTAGTGTCCTTGTACTTTGTGTTATTGATGTGTTTCATTTACCACATGGTGGTTAGATGTTAGTAAGTTTGGAACTTATCCTTTAACCAATTTTTGCCTTAGTATGGAGATAGAAGGTTGAAGATCCCAAACCATTTTTTCCAGTTGTACAAGTAGTGATTTATTAGACCCTAGAATTTCAGGAGGTGGTTTCTTTATGCATTATTTTTGTTGATAATTTCTAAATAGATGTCATATTCATTATTTTCGTGTTATTTCCTCATTGTGGTAAGTATTTTTTAATCTAATATCATGTGATCCTTAAGTGATTGTCCATATTGTGCTTAATGATTCTAAGTGGTCAAGATTTGATAGATGATTGAAATTAATTATGAAAATTATTGTCTCTATGTTTTTAATTCTTTCATGTATGTGTAAGAGGTGGAATTCACTTAAATCATTGGCATGTTAGTCTGAAATAATAGTATTTTCCTTTCATGGATAGTGAAGTGAGATGCTTGATTTCTTACTAGCATGGACTTTTAAAGATTTAGTATTGTATTTTGTTTTGGAATTAGAAATTTATTCTCACTTTCCTTCCTTCTTATTGCTTTATATGTGTGAAAAAAAGGAAAAATAATGCTTTATGTTTGTATAGAAAGATAGAAAATTCTTCATGTCCTTGTTGAGTAAGAATTCACGTGCTTGTAAATAAATAAAAAATGGCGATGGGTATAAGAGTCTATGAAAATTAAGTAAATATATGTATATATTGTTGGGTATAGGTATTTTAAATACCTATCTTTCCCTCTCTCTTATAGATATATGAATTGAACAAAACACTAATTACTTATGTAAAATATGTCATTAAAACTTTGAAGTGCAAAGGAACTATGCACGCTTAAGTAGAGCTAATTCTTTGGGTAAATGGCATATGTCCCCAAAGATTAATTGTGGATAGGTTGCATGAGTAGTGTAATAGAAATTAAATTGGATTAATAAAATTGTAAATATCATAGAAGAATAAATCCATAATATATGTATGGTAAAATCAATACATTGTATAAATCTAGGCCAACCTCTCTATGTCTGTGCTGATTAGGGAATTACTTGTCTTTGAATTGACAAAATTCAATATATATTTTTATGAAAAGTAAATGATAGCTGTGAATTAGTAGAAGTATTAGTAATGATTTTTTTTCCTTCTCAAAATGGGATTTCTGATTGTGTTTGAATACAATGAATTTAGAGTAAACTCTTCTTGTTCTTGTTTTAGGAATTCTCGGCCTTTAAATTCATAGGAGGAAAATTTATTTTTATGAAATATAATTGACATGCATAATTATGAGGAAATGTCAGTAGAAATATGATTAGCTTACCAATTGAGACTTGGAATGGTATCCTAGTTCAATTAATAATGGTGTAATATACTATTGATTTTTAGATTCCTTCATGAGTATTCAAATTGTTGTTTGGTCAAATACTAATATCTTGTGTAGTGGAAGAGGAAAGTTTGATTTATAAATAATATTTAGTAGAAGTTAATTATGCATCTTAATCAGAATATGATGGTATGTACTTATGCAATGAATGTGTTATAATTTGGTTATGATTAGTAGGATATTCTCATGTGTTAGTAGAAACATCTTGATGATTAGAACTAATCTTGGTTACATAAAAATATATTTACCTTGCTTTGTATATTTTGTAAGATAGATTTAGGAATTTGTGTACATCTAGAATAAGTGAGGGGGGGGGGGGGGGGGGGGGGNGGGGTGAATCAGTTATTCACAACAACTTATTAAAAAATTTAGTAAACTAGTAAGTTCTTAAACATTTCAAAAACATATAACAGGTATAAACATGAAAGCAAAAAACCATCAACACAATGAACACTAGAATTGACATTGAAACCCAAACTGGGAAAAACCATGGAGAAGCTAATTCTCATGAAATGAACACCGGTTAAGGTGACACTAGTTAAGGTGATTTTTACAAGGGGCTCACTGTCGGTTTTCTCAGTATCGGTTGCCTCACTGCAGGTCAGGCTCACCACCCTTACAAAAAGATGTATTACAAAATGTTTACTGGAAAAATGTCAACTGATAGAATTGCATCTGTCTATGCATGAAACAATTCGAGTTGAAAGAACAATAATCATTGACTCCAAAAATATGATATAGATCATCTGCTAGTAACTATCAAACCTCTACAACACAGTATGTAGGTCCTTCTCTCTATACCACCACAATTCCTCACTTAATTTCCTTATTCTTACACATGGTTTCTAGATATACTCTAAAATAGCATTGCACTATACCACCTTCAGATCTCTATTTATCAAACACAAAATACTGTTCAATATCACACACTCTAAAACAAATCTCTCTCTCTCTCTCTCTCTCTCTCTCTCTCTCTNTGTGTGTGTGTGTGTGTGTGTGTGTGTGTGTGTGTGTGTGTGTGTGTGTGTGTGTGTGTGTATCATAATTAGAATGGAAGAAAATGTTATATCAAAAGAGATGGAGACTTAGGAAATTTAGATCCTATATGTGATGAAGTAATTTTACTTAGTTATTCTACTAAAAGAATAACATATAAATATATCATAATTAGAATGGAAGAAAGTGTTATATCAGAAGAGATGAAGACTTAGGAAATTTAGATCCTATATGTGATGAAGGAATTTTACTTGGTTATTCTACTAAAAGAATAACATATAAATATTATAAAAAAGATTGAAAAGGGTAATTGAAAGTGAAAATGTCAAAGATGATGAGAATTATTAGAGTTTAGATCAGAGCTTGTAAATATGAATCAAATGATGAAGAAGAAAATCAAATTTTGCAAACATAAAATTGGAATCAAAATAAGAATGGATCAGTAGAACAAAATGAAGAAGTTTCAAATGATGAAAAAGTGGAAACACAAGAGTCTTCTACAAGAGAACATTTGAAGACTCTGAGGTATGCAAAGTTAAATCATTCATAAAATTTGATTATTAGTGATAGGAATCATGGTCTTCAGACTAGAAGAAAGAATTTATAGAAGTCAAATTTGTTTGATTTCTAAGATTGAATCTAAAGATGTGGATAAAGCTTGGAAATATGAAAATTGGGTTAGAAAAATAAGACATGGGTATTCATAAATAAATTGAATGAAGATGGTGAAGTGGTTCGCAACAAAGCAAGACTTGTTTACAAGGGATACTCACAAATAGAAGGTGTTTATTTTGAGGTGACATTAGCTCCTATTCCTAGAATTGAAGTTGTTAGAATGTTTCTTGCATATGCTACTTACAAATATTTAAAGGAATATCAAATGGATGTTAAGTCTACATTCTTGAATGGAGAGTTGGAAGAGGAAGTCTACATTGAGAAGCTTGATGGTATTCCCTTGAGAGATGAAGATGACATGGTTTTTCAATTGAATAAATCATTATATGCATTGAAACAAGCACCTAGAGCCGCGTATGCAAGGTTAGATAAGTATTTACTAAAAATTGGTTTCTATAAAGGTACTACTGATAGTAATTTATGCTTCAAAGTTGATCATGATATCATTTTTAGTGTTGATGTCTTTGTGGATGATATTATTTTTGGTGGAAATGAAAATTTGAGTAAGGAATTTGTGAATGACATGCAAAAATAATTTGAGATGTCCATGATAGGTGAGATGAAATTTTTTCTTGGTCTACACATTACAGAAACTAGTAAAGGAATTTTCTTATTTCAGTCGAAGTATGTGAAAGAATTGTTGAAGAAATTTGGTAAGGATGATTCAAAACCTGTTGGCACTCATATGATTACTGGTTGAAAATTGACAAAACTTGATGATCCACCTAATGCTAATCAGACAAGATATAGATTAATGATCAGTGACCTACTATACTTGACACAAAATAGATTGAATATTATGAATGTTGTTTGCATTGTTGTTATTGATGCAAACCCCTTCTCACTTAGGATATATCAACCCCTAACACCCTACTACCCTTAAAATATGGTGTTAATCAAGAAAGACTCCATATACTAAGGTAAATTCTCCCAAAACATCTTCATAAAATAGAAGACAAGTATTAGGTGACCCCTCCACACCTACTCCCTTCTCCTAAGGATCTAAGGGCTTATTTGGACATCAAGTCACTCTCAATTTCATCCTTTATCAAAATAATTCAATATCCATGGATTTGGTTGCAAAATGGCTCAAAAAAACCAACCAATACATCATAATAGGTTACATAACTCTTCTATGGACTTGCTTCACAAAATACAAATAGGGCTTGTAGCCCTATCCCACTGGTTATTAGGAAACAACTCCAAATTCCCCCAAAGGATCAATAAAAAATATTAGATTAAGATACCCTTTTAAGATCTCCATAATCAAATAGAATTATTTCTTCTAAACTTCACCGGTAATGGTTCAACTAAGTAAAAGACCAAAGGCCTAATGGGGTAATTAGGTCTTGATTTACAAAGGGACCATCCCCTCCACTTGATATTTCTCCAAATAAATGATTTGATCTTCAAGATATATCCAAAGAATCTGTAAATATAAAGATAGATCCTTTGGTTCAACACCCATCTCTCAGAATCTAAACATGTTCAAATAGATAGTAGGTGGCCATATCCAAATGCCCACTTAGGGCATCAGATTTCCCCTCGTCCTCGACACTTCCACACCCCTATATTTAGGAATCCTAAAATAAATATTCCTAACTTGTATTCAATACAGGATCATCAATTTTTTATGGTAGCTATACAAGTTAGAGCCATTTGAACTCCAAACTATTATCTTAGAGGATTTCTGAGGATGATACAGGCCAGTGCACAATAAAATTAAACAAATTTCAATCCCGATGAATTCAAATTGTAAAAACACATTAGAATGAAAGATATGAAATTGCAGAAAGTTTACAAATCAATCAGAGTCTACCTCCAATCCATACATTCTTGAAAACATAATATATGATGGAAATCTGAACAATTTAAATTGCTTACAATCTTTAAAATTCTATATAGTCATCCCATAACCATTTGAGAATGGATGAATTTGCATAAATTTGTCCTCCCCCAATGGTTTATAACCAGTATTTGAAATTTAGAGCCATTGGAAAAAAAAATGAAATTGTTGCAAGAAATGTTGTCAAAATGCAAAATTGCATTTTTGACAACTTTTTCAAAGTTGCTAGAAAAGTTGCATTCGCTCAACAACTAGACCCCTCATGACATGGGGCTGATTAAAAATTATTGAAAACATAAAATAAACTCCTAAAGGAATATAAATCCCTAAGGACTCAAAATTACTATCACTGGTCTCATATGTCCATGGCGGTTCATAATACACCATTCCATGTCATAGAGTTACGAATTAGGAAATCTTCATTACAAACATTGAAAACATGAAACCTTAATATAAAAGGAAAAATAAACACAATTAATCATGCTATCCATCATCACTTTGTTTAGAAATGGGTGTTCCTACACCATAATCCCATGGATAAAAGATCTCAAGCCCTCTTGAGATGAGTTTTTAAAAATCTGCACCACGATCTAGGATCTTTTGTTTAGTCATCCAAACTGCCTCAGAATTGGGCTTACCCTTCTAGTGGAACAAGTACTCCTTATAATCCCTATTTATATTCTTCTTTTCTATCCTTGTGTCCAAGGTCTTATCTAAACTAGGTGGATTATGTTTTAGTATTTTATCATTAGCAAGGACTTCCTTTATTGAAGAACTATCACCTGCATCCACATCACACTTGTATGTGGTTAAGTCAGACATTAAAAATAGGAGACAAACCAAGATCAGGAGGGAGTTGGATGTCATATGCAGTTTGTCCACACTTCTTGAGAATTTGATAAGGTCCAATCTTCCCCTGCATAATATTTTTTTACTTTCCCCTTGGAAGTCTTTCCTTCAAATTAACCCACACTAAGTCTGCAACATCAAATTGAACATCCCTCTTCTTTTTATCGACACATTGTTTATACTTTTTAGTAGACTTTTGTGTTAGAATAAATGAGAGGGGGTGGAGGGGTGTGAATGGGGGGTAATTAAGTGGCCTTAAAAATAATTCCAAAAGATCCAACCAAAAACTTATATCTCAAGTATAATACTCTCTAGTCATCTTTCAGTCCCCAATCATCAAGATGTATGCCACAAATATTTCTAACAAATATAAACTAATCGGTAAGATATATTGTTTATATTTTCCAGACTTTACTGAGTAGTAGAAAATAAACTTAGAGTTAACTAACCAATCTAGTATCACTAATGTGTAAATAAAAATATCAATTCAATGAAAGAGAAACACATTTGACACATAGATTTTAACGTGGAAACCCTATTAAGGGAAAAACCACCCAAGACCGATAACCCAAAATATTTTCACTCTTCTAAAGTGAGCTCAGTGAAGAGCCAACCCTGTTAAAGGTTACAATACACTCTGTTAAGTGCAACCTTGTTAGAGGATTCAGTTTTTCTTTTGAACTAGCACTCACTTGTTAGGAATAATAGTCCACAAGACAACTGAGGGGGGGGGGGGGGNTTGTTAGAGGATTCAGTTTTTCTTTTGAACTAGCACTCACTTGTTAGGAATAATAGTCCACAAGACAACTGAGGGGGGGGGGGTGGTGAATCAGTTTTAATCTAGATTATTAAACTTTATAATTTATAAACCAAATATGCAAATTCAAATGATAACACAGTAATAGACAACACCATAACACAATATTTGTTGTCAAGGAAACCCTGTTAAAGGTAAAACCTCAGTAGGAGTTAACACCCACAAATAAAGTACTGAGAGTATAGTATCCCTGTTAAAAGATGTTAGCCCTGTTAGTAGCTTGTTACAAAATTTTAGTACACAGTCTCTATTAGGAGTCAAATAAAATAGTAGGCTTACTGCCAAGGTACACTACCCAAAGAAGGTTAAATCCACCCTCAAGGATTTACAATCTGAATCAAGTGTATAAGGAAAATACACATTCTAGTGAACTGTCTGATAGAAACCGTCTTTGCTTGATTAGTTTCAATGATGTATCAACTCTACTTTGTATCCAATAGTCAACAAGCTTCACATCTTCCACTCTTCTTTTTCTTTTCTCTGTCACACTTCTTCTCAAGAATTTTTCTTTTATATATACCCTCTTACAATAATTTATTAGGTAGGCTAGTTAAGATTTCCTAATACATAATTAACTAGGTCGGTCAATTAAGGATTTCCATCATACAAATAATTACATAACCCCTTACTAAGATACACATGGTATCTATAACAAGTATACAACATTTACAATTCATTACATATACTTTCAGATCCACAATTCATGCTCACAATTAATATCAGACGCTACATGTCTGAAGTTGGCCAAGAAATAGGTCTTCTCAAGAATACACGCCACAACTGATGTCATCAGTAACCAATCAACAATCAAACTCAACCCATTATTCTATTATATGTTGGTTTTCCATCAATAATCTTGCGTGTTTTGAAATATCTTCGCTAGAAAGATATACCCAAAACACAGAGACCTGCTTTGTCCAGAATCACAGTTAGAGTCTAGAAAACCAATCTTCACTAAATCAATTGTAACATCCATAGTAGGTAATATAAAGTCAAGCAACCTTAGGGATAGGGTCAGCACACATCCTGCTGCATAAGTCCAACTTCAATCATTCTGAATCATTCGTATAGTGTCCATACACTTCATCCAGTTACATAGCCAGTCTGTCTTCTTCATAGAAATATATGTTGACATCAGTGACAAAACATGAATATAAAAAACATGATCAATAACCAAAACTTATATCATCCAACATCACTATGCTATCAACAAGAAAAATTTTGATACACTTGAGTATCTCAATACAATAAGGATTGTTAAATCCCACTTGGTTAAGAGATTTTATGAATTAATGGTTAAATTGATACAAAAAATGATCTATCCAAAATAAAAATTTAACTTGTAGATATTCAGATCTATTGTTAGTCCAATAATACCTTTCTGATCAATATGATCTTCAATTCCTTTGCTCTCTTCCTTTGTTTTGCTCAGTGAATGCTCTATCCTCTGTTGCTCAGTGTCTACAAAATTCTTTGGCTCTATTCTTCAGCTTGTATGATCATATCTGCATGAAGAATTCTATCTTCACCATAATTATACTCAAAATTCCCTTATTTTATTATGAATTCCTTATATCTTTTTATAGACATGATTAGCTTATTAATCTCCTTATTTTTGTTGTAGATCACTTCTTGATACGTAAAACTCACCATGATTTCTTTATCTCGTAAAGTTCTTCTTTAGTTTTATTCTGGAAATATCTCCTTGATAACTAGGAATAAAACTTGCTTTAAATATATTTCCTTTATTTAGTTTAACTGATCGTTGAAAATAAAGTAATCAATCAGTTAATCCTAAATATAGCTCTTGCCAGCTAAGTATTTTTGTCATTCTTTAACTCTAGTTTTCATCGGTCATCAACTCCATTTCACTCGTTCATTGACTTCAATTGTGCTCAGTGAATATCTCTTACTTGGTAACACTTGCTCGGTTATTGCGAAGCTTGGTATACACTTTGAACTGCTTGATGTTCACTATTTTTCAGAGTGCACTATTTGTCAGTGTTTATTGTCACTCGGTGTATACAAAATTTTTATGTTTTGTACCA
The DNA here is from genome assembly GCA_018584345.1 of Thuja plicata. Lineage (NCBI taxonomy): Eukaryota > Viridiplantae > Streptophyta > Pinopsida > Cupressales > Cupressaceae > Thuja > Thuja plicata. Next base: position 837,047 of record MU224676.1, on the reverse strand, counting down.
ACATAAATTTTCTCTCTTTAGATGTTCAAAGTTATGATATTATGTGTATGAACAATCAAACTATGTCAAGTTGACATTAATGAAAATATAATACATTAACTGATTTAATGTCTTGCATTCACTTTTGCAGTTCGGTGATCATCAACTTATCATCATTCAATTAGTTATAGTTCATCATGTTGTAACTTTAATTTTACTTTTTCCTGCACGTCTTTGATGAAGATCTCTTGATCAAGATGGAATTGGGAAAATACCAAACAATTGGATTGTTTGGTATTCTCCCAATTCCATCCTGATCATCTCTTAACTCTATTACACCCGTTGGATGTAAACCATGAACAATTTGAAATGGTGAAGGACCAGTGCTCCTATTCACTATATTATTATAGGAAAATTCTTCTTTAGGAAACACCACATCCCACTTTTCACCATGCTTCCTAGTGAGACACCTCAACAAATTTCCTAGAGACCTATTTACTACCTCTATTTGACTATCTATTTTAGGATGGTATCCAGATGAGAAAGAAAAATTATTAACAAGTTTTCTCCACAACATTCTCCAAAAGTTTTCTATGAACTTCACATCCCTAATTAACACTATCTTCAATGGTAAACCATGTATTCTCACAATTGTTTTGAAGAAGAGGTCTGTAACATAGGAGAGATCATAGGTGGTATTACATGGCAAGAAATGATCCATCTTGCTGAACCTATCTACCACCACATAAACACTGTCATACCCCCTCTTTGTTCTAAGAAGGTCTAATACTAAATCCATACTAATACTCTTCCACAATCTTGATGGAATGGGTAGAGGTTGGTAGAGTCCTGCATTAGTAGATATTCCTTTGGCTTTTTAGAAAATCACACATGCTTCAACAAAATTTCTAATATCTAATTGCATCTTGGGCCAAAAATAATTCCTCTTTACCAATTCTAGTTTCTTGTCAAGCCCAAAATGTCCTTCCATGGCTCCCCAGTGCTTCTATCTAATTATGTTCATCCTCATGGATAATTTGGGGATACACAACTACCCTCCTTTAAAAATTAATCCATCTTGTATCATAAATTCAAAGAATTCAACATGATATCTTTTACCAAATGATGCACATACCTAATAGGTCTCTCCAAAATCTTCATCATCCTGATACATGTTCTTCAAGGATTCTATCCCAACACTTTCCATCTTTATTTGTGTCATAATCAACACTCTCCTTCTTATGACATCAAAGACTTTTTTTTTCACCCCTTTCTTTTTTTTTTTTTTTTCACCCCTTTCTTGTTCTCAAGAGAAAATATATATGATTGTGTTGGTCTATAGTTTGTCTACTTTAAATTTGATTTATATAATGACTCTTGAAAATACAATATGTTGGCTTATGTAGAAAACAAAGTAGCCACAGACCATGTCAATGGCAGGAATCTATCAATGATCCCTGAATTGAAGGGTATAGTATCCCTTATGTGAAAGATATGCAATGAATTTTGTCTTTCAGTTTTTAGGGGTATGCTCCTAACTGGAGAGCAGAAGAGGTTTAACCAAGTTTCTCAAAGCTTCAAACAACTCAGGAAATGAAAGGGGAATTACTCAAAGACATGCAATCTGAAATGCAAACTATTATGCAGTACGGGATGAATGCAAACTATCATCTACCAGAAAAGATGAAGAAAGAAGGTGTAACAATGCAATTCCTAGATTACTGAGATTGTGAGACTTTGACAATGCCCAGATTATCGTGATCTCATTCTCTATTAACCCTCTTCCCAAATCCTTATGCAAGAATTAATCTATTGAGCTAAGATGTGCAATGAAAATAAATCTGAGTGCTTATGCTGAAGACAATAAACATACAATCCACTCAATGAAAATAACAAAACCCAGTTCATTAATATTCATTCAATTTCCAGTATTAGCATCCTCATTCAAAACATCACATAGCTAACTAAGATGAACAACAAAAATCACTTCAAACTCAGAGTCTCACATAGTACCCAGCTACAGGGGTTTGCCCAAAGTAATTTTTGCTGATCTATTTACTTTTAGAGAAATTTACATTTATAGGTCTTCTCAAAAATGACCGGTTACAATAATGATTTCCTCTTTACAATATTCCGAGAGGAACATTCTAATGATAAAATTGGTCGGTTACAAAAATTGACAAGGCTAACAAAATGCCCAAAATAGCTACAATATACAAAAATTTGGAAGACGACAAAGATCAACAGATTCTATGCCTACTTCTATGAAATGGATTTTCCTCTATAAGCCTTCATTTCATCTATTACCTTGCCCAATTCTTGAGAATTCGGAGTGATTATATTGTCAGCTCAGATAATCCAAAAATCATGCATCTTTGTTAGGTCGTCCAACCTGGCAATTCAGGATTGGAGCTTCTCTGATTCCTTTTTGATTGCTGCATCTATCATGGAGACCTCACTGGTCCTTGACACTTGGAAGCTATCCAGATCCGCAATATCATCTATGAAAGAAATAAACTTAGCTTTCATTCACTCTATATTCACCAACTTGTCACTCCCGAAAACCTGAGATTTTGTGTGCAAAACTTTCAAAATATCAAAAAGTTTGTCCATCTCCCTTTGCACTAACTCAGTCACAGTCTTGAGTTCATTCACTGATCTGCTTGAGTTCTCAACCACAAAATTTAGAGACTACCTCCAATGAAACAATGGCTCCTTCCTGGTCTTAAGGATACCATTGGATATTGCAACACTATTCTTCATATCAATCACATCCTACAAGGTGGCTAGTTGCTCTGTCAATCTAGTGGATGCATTGTAAATGGTCTCCTGGTGCTTTTATGTTGTATCCTTCAACTCGTCTGCATCAAGTAGAAGGTTCCCCAAATTCTTGATGAAAATGGGGCCTTGAACCTTCATTACCTCTATCCACGGTCTGCCAATTTTCCCAAACTATCTCTCTTGCTGTAGCTTTAGTAGAGAGTTCTTATTTTTTTCCACATTGGGGTCAAACTAAGAAGATGAAGTACTACCAAGAGTAGATTTAATATACTCAGTTAGCTCCTTATGTGCAGATTTTAGGACTTCCTTATTTGCTCGAAGTTCTTCTAACCTGTCCTCAATCTACTCATTGGTGGTTTTCTAGATGTTCACCATTGAGGCATGCACCGACACTCCTATCTTGAGATTAAAGTTCATGAAACTTTCCTTCTTTCTGTGGCTCTGCTATTTCCATTAACATATACCTAGTCGTGGAATCATAGGAAAGGGCTGCCATAGAATTTTTCTTCTTCTCCTTCATCACTGATGGCTGATATGAGGTTGCCTTAAGGATCAGGTCCTTTGAAGAAATTTCTTCATCATGTTGTTTCTTCTTCTTCTTAATGGTTTCTTCCAACCATGAGTCTATGGATAACACCTTTATTGCAGACTCAAGAGTTGTAGGATCAAACAGCTTTCGGGCTACTGGAGGAGTTTTCTTGTCTTGAGGTGGAACGTGGAAGGAGGCAACCTTAGTCACCAAAAGGGCCATAGTGTTTTCTAGCTGAGAGGAGTCCTTACCATCCATCAGGTTTGTGTCATCCAAAGTGATTACTGGAATTGGTGAGGGAGGATTGGTCATGGACATCTCTTGTTCTTTCTTCTTTTCCTTTTCCTTATCTTCTTTCTTCTCCTCTTCATTTTCAATGTTTGGGAGCGAACCACCTCCATAGGTTAGAGTGATAGGGACATTCTTTTGGGGGGGCTGGTCACCTCCTTGCCTGGTGGGTTGTGTTGCACCTACTGAAACTGATGGCACCACAAAAGAAGTGGCTGCTAAAGTTGATTTCTAAGCACCTGAAGTCATTCCTTTGGATGAACCTACACCAAAAGTTTTTTTCCATTGTGCTCTGGTCCATTCCACCCACTTGTTGGTTCTCTTGTTAATGCCTCTCATGAGAAGTTCCAATGAATTAACCACTGGACCAGTTGGTGGAGAGGAAGAAATGGGAAACACCTTGATCTTGTCATAGGATGAAGGATGCATGAAGAGGCCGTCATCTACAAGATGAGATACATAAACAACATTATTATACATTTTAATTTCATCCAAAGTTAAACTAGACCACAACTTCTCCCATGTCTGATATTCATTAAAACATTTGGCCCATAAATCCTCAATATCTGGGACATGTCTATAGGCATGTCTGAGCTTCAATGATCTCTAACAAAACCCATAGGATCATACTGAGGCCTAAGAACCTCATAATCAAGTAGCTTGATCTTATCCTCAAAGCTCTTTATCAAATTCTGGGCATCAGATCTAGATGCACAGGAATATGGACCCACAACCACAAGGAAAGGAATTTTGGTGATCTTCTTCATAGTTGAACATAGATTGTTCACTTCCAATATATGCAAGCAGAGCTCCACCAAGACCACCTTATCTTTAGGATACCAGGGAAATCTCTTAGGAAATTCAGAGAAGGCTCCTATCCGAAGATAAGAGAAACTTGGGAATTGGATGAAAGAACATCCATACTTACTGATTGCTGAGATGGCCTCTGGTGAGAATCTTATTTTTGGGAAACCTTGAAGTTCTTGACATATTTTCATCGTGAATGCATCATTCACAATAGTATATTCCTCAAAGCTTTGATGCAATTGCAGATTTGGGTAGAACTCATATATTTTGGTGTTGTCAAAATTCTGGATTATTGGTAAGTTTGGCCACAGGTACTGAGTCGTCAGCAAATAGATCAAGTATGAAGACATTTATAATTTTTTTAATCACTCATAGGAACTCATGCAGGATGCTAGCTTCTCACACAGGTTTTTTGTTAGAAACACTGAGAGGGGGGGGGGGGTGAATCAGTGTTTGTCTATTTATTACTTTTAGGAACTTAAACATAAATCAAACATACATTCAATGAAGCTTAACATAAGAACTCATAAAACATCATATGATTATGGGGAAAACTTGATTAGACAAAAACCCCAGTGGGAATTAGTACCCACAAATATTGTACTAGTATAATGAACTTGTTAAAGTTCTTTTGCCCTGTTAGAATCAATCTTTACAATGTAAGTACAATGACCTAGTTAAAGGTCTAACCCTGTTAGGAGTCTTTTACAAAACCCTGTTAAAGGTATATGGCTCACTTCCTAGGCTCACTACCCAATAGAATGAAGGATACAACATTCTGATAGTTGATATATAATATATCAAAAGTGAACTGTTGTGATGACACTGCTGTCTGATCAGTTTCGTGTATGCACGAATGCTCTTACTCTCTTAAAGAGATTTATCATATAATGACATCATCATACTATTCTTCTATATATTTCACTTACATATTCTTTGACTCATGTAACATAACTTTACATTACATACTTATATGTTCATACCCAAAATAGACGCGATCCAAAATAAGACTTATGGTCGGCCCTAAAACATAATACACAATGCTTCTGAGCAAGTTGTCTTAATTGTATTTACAACAATACTAATTACATCATTACAAACATATAATCAAAGGTGCCATGTTGTTACATAAAAAAATAATTCACGCTGATCAAAACACTTAGTCGGCTTTCATGCTGTATCTTTTGGACTTCTGGTGTACTGATCTATTTGTAACTTGTCTGTACAATCATTATGTACTATGCATGTCTAGACTTAGTATGTAGAAATCTCATAGAACATATATCTAAATGCGCATACTCTAATTTGATGTCTCACACATGTGTTGATGTGCTGATCATTGTATATCTTTGTCTGCCCTGTTTCCATACTTAGTCATTTTATCTTCTAAGTTATCTTTGATAGAAACTTAGTATGATTTTTTCTCCATGATGACAAAAAAAAAAAAGTCATGCATCCTCTAGGAGTCGACATGCCAACAATCTCACCCTTTGTAATTTATGGCAACAAAGGAATGTGGCCAAGTTTCTCAAAATGACGTAATCACAAAAACTGTCTATCATATACATATACTGCTCCCATATATACACATTCTCTATTACTCCCCCTTTGACATTAATGACAAAGGTGTAAAAAACTTTTAAGTCTTCTAGGTACTTACTCCATGCAAAAATTAGGGTACACAATCTAAAGAGATTGGATCTCTTTCTGCTAGAATACTTTCATTGCATCAATTGTCTGAAGATGCGTGCATAAGGCATATGTCAGTTTCTCTATCTTTATCAAATCCATGCAAGGACCTTGATCATATGTCACAATGGTGGCATCAATCTATTTGATGTTCTCATTTAGAACTGCTAGAGAGGGTGCAAGTGTGTTTCTTAACTGAGTTTGTCTGACTCTTATCTTGCTGATCTCCAACTTAGCCTTTTCAATTTTGTCCAACTGACCTTGATAGACATTGTTACATATGTTCATGTCTTGGGTAGATGTCTCAACTAATTTTCTAATAGTGTCCACCATGATCTTAGCCTCTTTTATCTTCTTGATATGTTTAGAGGTGAACTTCACTCTGTCCATGCAGTTAGCTATAACCTTCTTTCCCTTAGCTGCCGATTCTTTCAATATGGATTTCCCAATCTTTAAAGATTTTAGGTCTAAGGTAAAATTCTTTACCAATTCATTCAATCTCTCCTTTTTCTATTCATCTTCTGCAATTCTAGTAGTAGAGTCTACTAGATCTGTAAAGTGAGCTTTGAAGCTTGTTAGAATACTGTTAACATCTTCAACTAATTGAATCTTGGCTACTTTCTTGTCTACATGTACTAAATCATTCAGAATGTTAACTGAATCCAAGAAAAGAGGGTTCCTCATAACCTATTTTTCTTTTGCATTTTCCATAGCTACCACGCTGATCTTTATTAATTCCTCTTCTCCCCATGCATCTAGACTTGCTGAATTAGGAGTTAACCTTGACAAAAATGAAGTAGATGGTAAAGTGGATGGAGTGAATATAGTGTTTTGACTTGTATCCATGCATTCACTCTTTACTGGTTTCTCCTTGATTGGTGTCTCATTATCTTGAGTATCTTTTTCTTCATTCAAGTCTATTGGATCATTGGAGGGAACTTCATCCTATTGTACAAATGTATCACTAGTGCACATCTCTTTAGTGCTTACAAATGCTTCATCAACTTTGTCCATGTCTTTGTCAGATGCTATCATGGATATCTTGATATTATCAACCACTATAGTATCTTTTGAGTCTTTTGTTGTATCATAAGTTATTGTCACTAAGAGCGCTGAATCCTATGAACCTATCATAGGCACTATCTGAATCATTAGTTCTGTAACTTGTTTGGGAGGAGCTAGAGTTACCTTTGTTGTAGGCACCATTGATGGATACATGTGTCTATCCATAAACACTTGTGCACATAAATTTTCAGTTTCTTTACCTATCTGCTCATACTGTTTGTTCATAATCTATAGAGTTCTCATCTTAGTTCTAAGATGAGGCTTCACCAGATCTAATAGAATTTCCTTCTCATCATGTGAGCATACATGGAAAATATTATCTAACATTTCTTCTCTTATCCTCATTTCTTCCTCAATTGCACATCTCTTCATGATCTCTAGTATGTTCCATAACTTACCAGATATCACTATTTTGAGTTCAAGAACTGACTTCTTAAACTTAATCATAGGAGATATGATCATAGAGTGTATCTCAGTTTTATCAATCTCTTGATACTTGTCATAGACCTTGGCAATAGTGTCTAGTCTACCTTCATTTACAATCTTGTTCTTTAATACATTTAGACTAGGTCTAAATCCTACCTTAGGAGGAGCTTGAATATTCCTTACTTTTCTCTATGTGTTCCTTGAGGATGGGTGATTTGTGGGTGCTTGCTTCCTTCCTCTAGACTTCTTGCTTGGTATAGAAGGTGGAGATGAGTCTAGGTCAATGGTGGTAGAGGGTGTAGAGGTGCTCTCTACTTTCTTCTTC
>MU224676.1:794895-829108 GCA_018584345.1 Thuja plicata | reverse complement strand
GAGGATGGGTGATTTGTGGGTGCTTGCTTCCTTCCTCTAGACTTCTTGCTTGGTATAGAAGGTGGAGATGAGTCTAGGTCAATGGTGGTAGAGGGTGTAGAGGTGCTCTCTACTTTCTTCTTCTTATGGATCTCATCAGTCTTTTCAAGTTCTTTGGCTATCTTGGCTTCTCTAGCTTTGTCAAGATCTTCTTGAGTGACTCCATGAACTTTTAGAATGCTAGATGTAATCTTAGATGCTTTTCTTTTGTTATCAGCACTATATAATACAAAATCAACTACATTAGTCTTCTCTCTGGAAGTGCTCCATCTGGGCTCATTGGGATCTTTGGGCATAGACAAAAGGACCTGTACATATCCTTCCAATACATGTTCCTCCACTTCATACCCAAGTGGATGAATCCATTTAGTTCTGGGCTCAACTACCTCCATACAAGTGCAGTCAGTCTCTACCATGAAGCATATGGTTTCCTTATACTTTTCAACAATCTTCTCAGGTGTCCTGAACCTCTTTTGCATCTTGATCCTGAAAGATTTGATGTCCATACCCATAGCATCCTTTGCACTACTCTATAATGTGGCTTTTAGTGAAATTTGAGACATTGTAGGTTTGCTTCTATCTAGGTACAGATTTGCAACCTTACCAACAATGTGAAAGTACAAGTAGATGATCAGAGACCCAAACCTGAATGTTTTGTTCTTTTCATGCTTGATAAATCAAATATTGTCCATCAATTGACCACGAAATATCTCACATAGATTGAACTGAGTGTTTTCCTTCACCATTCTGATAGCTGCTAGAATTGTGGCTGCTGAAACACTGTTTAATCTTCTTGCATGTTAAAACTTGTAACCAAGGATCATTGTTAGAAGTTTTATGTCATATTCCTTGATAGGATAAACTGTCATGCCACACGTGTCACTAGTGGATAGGCATGTTTGCTCAAATTGTTTCCTGACATCCTTCCCAGTAGGAAGAACTGGTCCAGTATTGGGGAGTCCAGTCATGTTGTGGATTAGGTCTGCAGTAATATGGATAGGGACTTCACCAATCCAAAAGAGATCATCATGAATCCTGCTCAACAAGATTTTTACCCATTCAGGTTCATAGAATTCATGCACATTCAAATAATCAAGGATAGGGTTGTCTGTAAGATGCACATATTCATCCTTGAATGAATAATCTAGTTTAATCATCGAAGCCATGAGAGTGGCTATACTATTATCTCCAATTGTTTCCTTCTTACAATAAATATACGCGCAGATGTCTTCTACGTGAATAAAACCTAACGGGGTTTTGGAGAAAGCTCCTTCCACATCATCCAGTATGGATTTGAATGAATGCTTCTTAAATACAAATCTCTTCCTCTCTGCAATGTCAAATACAACTGGAGTCACCATACTTACTTGGTGATTACTTAAATAGGGTTTCTCAAAAATCCAAAATGGCGTGACTGCTAGGGTTCCATTCCAAACTTCTTAACCATGCTTCTTAACCACCAAATCTGTTATGCTTCCATGATTTGATTCTTAGTGCTCCTATGCTCTCCAAATTATGTGATCTCGAATGCAAATGTGAAGACAATCAAAGACTTACATCTTTTTATAAAAGTTACTACATTTAATGTTTGCAACCGTACACAGTTTTCACAGTGAATCTCAAACTTCATTCAGAATGCATTATAGATAATGTGTGTATGCATACTTCATCCAACTATGATCATAAACATAATTTCATAGGCACATACTTAGAGGTGAGTATACCTGCCGCACAGGGGTTCTGAGCTAGAATAGCTCCCCCTAAGACCAAGAAGATCTATTCAACCAGAAATAGAGGATGCATGCACTGTGGATGCATCAACTACTTTGTCAACATCATTTTCCTTCTTTACTTCAACCCAAATTTTTCTAGAATCTTCTTTTTCTTGAAAAAAATTGACTTCTCCTTCTTCTTCAAATAGTGATTTCTTAGGATCCTCTTGCTTTTGAGTTCTGGATCTAGAAAAATTTGAGATGTGCCTAGACTTTCCACATGTGTGACAAATGATAGGAGGTCAGATGTTCTTATTCATCATGCTGCACTACTTTGCTGTGTGTCCATTGTAGTTACATAGCTGACATGTAGTGTTCTATAATTTTCTTTGAGGTTGATTTCTCTGATTGTTTTGATTCATTCTTCTCTGATTCTGCTCTGACTAATTTCTTTGATTTGTTCTGCAATCTATAGCCCTGTGACCAAACTTATTACATGAGAAACAATAACCATTGAAAGGTCTTACCTTTTTGCAATCTCTTTCCAAATGACCATGTTTGTTACATGCATAGCAAGTTTTGTTAACTAGCTTAATTTCCCCTTTAGGTGGATCTATTTTAATCTCTGCGACACTTTCAATTTTATTTGCTTCTGAAGATGCTTCATGTGCTTTCTTTCTTTCTTCTAATGAATTTACTTCAACTTGTGCTAAACTGTATCCAAGACCAGTAGTGTCGCCTTTTTTTTTTTGTGCATTGAGCTGAGATTGAAGTGAATCAGAACTTGTGTGGAGTTTATCAATCTTATCCTTTTCTTCTGTTAATTCAGATTCCATCTTCTTCTTTATGTTCTCCAATTCCAAGACTTTCATGTTTTCTTTCAAGAGTTCATCTTTTATATGTTTTCTTTCTTTGATCTTTTCTTCAATAGAAATTTGATTGTCTGTTAGTTGTTCATCCAGATTTTCAATTTTATCTTTCAGAGACATATTCTCTTCATTGAGATTTTTGACCATTTTCCCTAAATCACTTGTAGAACAATATTTCAAATCTTTTCTCAATTTCTTGATAAGCATTTGTGAGCCATCAACTTTTAGTCAATGTTCTTCATTTTATTTTTCTGATCTGTCAAGATCTTCAAGAGCTTCTTCAAGATTATTTTCTAAATGTTTTTCTTCTGCTGAGTCCATGATCTCCTCAAGTGGTTAAAATTTCTTTCAAAGGATCAGAGCTCTGATACCAATTGTTAGAAACACTGAGAGGGGGGGGAGGGTTTGTTAATTAGTGTTTGTCTATTTATTACTTTTAGCAACTTAAACATAAATCAAACATACATTCAATGAAGCTTAGCATATGAACTCATAACACATGATAGGATTACGGGGAAACCTTGATCAGAGGAAAACCCCGACAGGAATTAGTACCCACAAATATTGTACTAGTATAATATACCTGTTAAAGTTCCTTTGCCATGTTAGAAGCAGTCTCTACAATTTAATTATAATGACCTGGCTAAAGGTTTGACCCTGTTAGGAGTCTTTTACAAAACCCTATTAAAGGTATATGGCTCACTGCCTAGGCTCACTTCCCAATAGAATGAAGGCTACAACCTTCTGATAGTTGATATATACTATATCAAAAGTGAACTGTTGTGATGACACTGATGTCTAATCAATTCCGTGTATGCGTAAATGCTCTTACTCTCTTAAAGAGATTTATCATATACTGACTTCATCATACTGTTCTTCTATAACTTTCTCTTACATATTCTTTGACTCATGTAACATAACCTTACATTACATCCTTATATGTTCATACCCGAATAGATGTGAAGCAAACTAAGACTTATGGTCAGCCTTAAAACATAATACACAACGCTTCCAAGTAAGTCGGCCTAAGAATGTTTACAAAAATACTAATTGCATCATTACAAACATATAATCAAAGGCGCTTGGCCATTACATAACAAAATAATTCATGCTAATCAAAACACTTAGTCAGCTTTCATGCTCTGTCTTCTGGACTGATGGTGTACTGATCTGTCTGTAACTTGTTTGTATAATCATTCTGTACTATGCATGTTTGGACTTAGTATGTAGACATCTCATAGAACATATATCTAAATGTGCATACTCTGATTCAATCTCTCACACATGTGCTGATGTGCTGATAACTGTATATATCTGTCTGCTCTATTTCCATACTTATTAATTTATCTTCTAAGTTATCTTTGATAGAAACTTAGTATGACTTTGTTGCCATGATGAAAACACAAAATAAGTCATGCATCCTCTAGGAGTCAACTTGCCAAAAAAATTTCCTAGTCGATGAATATATTTTCTACGGAGATAGCTTCAATAAGGAATAAATTATTTTCAACAAGATCCAGGATCTTGGGTTTTCCATCTAATCTTTAGAGTTGTTCTGAAGAGAGTCTTCAACATCTTACTTTTCTTTTATTGAGGGGTCTGAAACCAGGTCCTTTGCATGTCTTCCCTCCTTAGATTCTTCTTTTCATTAAATATAGATGCAGATGAACCAAAGTTGATGTCACAATACACGTATTTTGCCAAAATGCCAAAAGCAGATTGGATTAGGTTTTTATCAATCGTCAGCAAAATAGACTAATCTGAGAACATGATTTGCTTTGTCACTGGGTTGTATTTCTCTATACATTATCTAACAAGCTCAAGATCTTGGATTTCCATAGGAAACCCTGTAGCTTCTACCAGACCACTATCCTTGAGCTTCTATGTAATAGGGTGAATTGGATGAGAATTCAATCTTTTGTGTAAATCTCCGAGATCAAAGAATCTTAGAGACGTGTCAGAAACTTCTTTCAATTCACTCTCAATACCAATTAATCTATCGTAACTAGAAACCTTCACTACCATTTACTATAAAACTAAGAACATGAGTGAAGGTAAATGGCTTGCTATACAAAAATGGTGATCAGCAAAAGATGGGGAATGCCAAAGAAATAGCCGCTAAGATACGAACATTGGCGTCACACAAATGACATTAAGGTGACCTAACAGACACAATGACAAGATTAGCATTAAATTTTGGTAATCAATGGTTATTCAAACATCCCATTTCAGAGAACATAACGGCCTCAAAATCTGAAAGCTTACACTTAAATTTATGTTCATTAGCCACTTGCCAAAGAAAATCCTTAGTCTTGCATAAAAAAAATGTACTTTCCTTCCGATGCCAAAATGAATAAACATTAGACCATTTTACCTTGTGCAGGAAAAGAACATAAGAGAATACTTTTCCCATAAGCTTGTTTCCTTTATTTTGGAAAAGTATCCTGATGGCTTCACCTTTTATCCTTTTCACATTTAAACAACTTCATTTTCGTCGGGAGCACTTAACCTCTTATTTTCTCTTTTCACTTGTGTCAGGGTTGCACCTTTGAGACCAACTTTTCCAGATGTTGCATGATCACCACCACTACTCCACAACTTGATATCTCTAAGATTTGAAAAAATCTTTTTATGAACAAAAGCTTTATGAACCACTTATGTAAACCACATGTTTACCTTTTGGAAAAACACATTGAGCATTATAGATCTGAGGGTCACTACTTCTCATTTGGAAGATGCTATGACACCCCTTTTCCCAACATACCTAAATCACCTAAACACTAAATGAAGTAGAAAGATTGAAAATGCGCTAGGCTTAGATAGGAAAGCAAAATAATTCATCTAATAAGCACATTAGGGGAAGGTTTCAAGATGAATGAGAAGTAAGTCACAAAAGAACAATTTTACCCCCTAGGAGCTAAAATACCCTAGACTAAAATTTGGCAAAAAATTTCTTCGACATGGGACTTGGACATGCCAATTTCTGAGAAGGGAAAGGAAACTAAACTAAACTAAACTAGACTAAGAAAGCAGGAAAGAAAGATGGAGAAACACAAAGAAAACCTACCTACACTAACACTAACATACAGGGGTTACCTGCTTTCACTTGATTATTTGGTAGAGCTTCATATCCTAGCCATTGTAGGAGAATGGAAGAATCTCTCCATAAGGATATGCTAGAATAAAGGAGTTATTCTGGTTTACCTATACAATCTTGAATGGTCCTTTCCAAAGCGAGTCAAACTTATGATGCTTTCCTTTGGACTCATGCCTTTTATCCCACAATAGGACCAAGTCACCTTGCATAAACTTTCTTGGTCTAGCCTTCTGATGAAATAATGTTTTCACTCTCCTCTGATGATCAATGATATGGTCAACATGATTTTCCTGTTCTTCTTCCAACTTAGTCAGATACATGATTTGTTTCTTGAGAATATTTTGGAAAACTAAATCTTCAATTACCTGTTGCAGCCTACAAATGGATAACTCAAGTGGAAGTGGGAGGCTAGGTTCAATTCTGTAAACTAGCTCAAAAGGGGATATTTTGATAGCTTGCTTATGTGTTATCCTATCCTCCCACAGATCTTCATGCAATTTCTTGTACCAATCCTTTTGACTCTCTGAAACTAGTTTCTTCATTATGTTAATCAGGTTCTTGTTGCTTGACTCGGCCTAACCATTTCCCTAAGGGAAATAATCAGATGAGTGACTAAGATGGATACTATTGTTGTAGTAGAACTCTGTAATCTTTGAAGAACAAAAATATGTGGCATTATCCATCACTAACTTCAAAAGCACTCCAAACCTTACCAAGATATTCTCCTTGATAAATTCACAGACCACCTCAGATGTAGTTTTCTTGGTAGGCTTAGCCTCAACCCACTTGGTAAAGTAATCTATGGCAGTTATGACATATAGGTGACCAGTAGAAAAGGGAGGATTTATTAGACCAATAAAATCAAGACCCCATTGCTGAAAGGGACCCTCTACTACAACCAGCTTCAATGGGAGAGCAGCCAACTGAGGCTTACTGGAAAACATTCGGCACTTATCACACTTGGCCACCCAATTGTAGGAATCTTTAAACATGTCAGGAAAGTAGTAACATTGCCTCAAGATTTTATATGCAGTGACTATGGATGAGAAGTGTCCACCAAACACCTCATTATGGAATACCTGGAGTAATCTCTCTTGTTGTGGCTTGTCCACACACCTTAAGAAAGTTCCATCTATTGCCCTCTTATATAACTAGTCATCATAAATGACATACTTGGCTGCCTTGGTCTTCAAATCTCTTCTCTATTTGTATGTCAATCCTTCTGGGAAATATCCATAAGTAAGGAAATACGTGATGTTGGAAAACTAGGGATCAAGAAGACTAACCATTAATACCTTCGAAGAATCCTCCTCTTGATGTGTTTCCTGATTTTCAGCCATTATTTTAGACAAGCCATTTCCTCTAACCAGATTTTTTGGCTTGATTTCAATATTATACTCTTGTACCTTTTCTATCCATGCACCTCTAGTATTACATCCTATTTCTTGTTGTGTCAAAATGCTCTTAACAGCAGAATGAGGAATATAAATATCAAAATGGGAATGTAATACATAGAATCTAAAATTCTTCAGTGCCCTTACCACCACATATGCATGCTTCTCCATTTGAGAATATCTCAATTCATGATGCTTGAGCAAATTTCTCATGAATGCAATAGGCACTTGAATCCCTTCATTATTCTCTTGCATTAGGATAGCAGACAATGTATGAGCTGATGTGTAGCAGTATAATATGAAATCCTTGGTATAATCTGGATGCCCCAACACAGGTGCTCTGGCTATAGTGTTCTTGATTAAATCAAAGGCCTTCTTCATAGAGTCATTCCACTTGAAACTTTGACTACCCTTCATCATATCAATTATGTATTTCGTAATCTCAGAAAAGTTAGGAATGAAGCGCTCGAGAAAGTTTACCTACCCAAAGAATGATCTTGTTCCATATTTTCTTGCTAGAAGGTTCAATTGCTGGATGGCTTCTATGTGCTCAGGGTCAATTAAGATTCCTTCACGGGAAACAATATGACCAAGCAGTCTACCTTCAATGACACAAAATATATAATTCTTGGGATTAAGAGAGATGTCATGCTCTCTGCATCTCTTTATCGCTTTCTCAAGATATCTCAAATGATCTTCTCTCTTCTTAGAGAAGACTGTTAAATAATCCAAGTATATAACTATTATTCTATCTCGGAGGTCTACAAATGAAGAGTTCATTTCCCTTTGGAAGGTAGCTCTAGCATTGATAAACCTAAAAGGAATTCTATTATAAGAAAATGTTCCCCAATGAGTGGTGAACGCTATCTTATACTTATCTTCCGAGTCCACCTCAATCTGGTTGAAACCCAAGAAACCATCCAACATGGAAATCATTTTGGATCTAGCTACTATTTGTAGTATATGATCCATGTTGGACAAGGTGTAACTATCCTTTAGAGAAGCCTGGTTTAGATTCTAGAAATATACACAAATTTTGATTTCTCCATTCTTCTTCTGGATGGGCATGATGTTGGCTATCCATGTAGAGTGATGTATGGGATAGATAATTTTCACCTCCAACATCTTGTGAACTTCTCTAAAAATGGCATCTGAAACCTTAGGATTTTAGTTTCGTTGCTTCTCCTGGAAAGGGATAGCTTCAGGCTTGAGAGGGATTGTATGCTTGAAGTCTCCATTCCAAAAATTTTTGAGGTGTTTATAGCCCCAAGAAAACACATCCTTATATTTGGAGAGTAGGCATTTAGCCTTTTCTCTTTCCTTTTTTTTGCAACAAATGCCAATATTTATCATCTTAGGTTTATATTCAGTGCCTATGTTCATTCCCTCAAAATCCCCTAAGGTACCACCTTTCCTATCTCTTTCTTTACTAATATATGCATCATGTCTATCAAAGAGTTTTTCAAGGGAGATTAGGTGTCCAGGAATTTTTTTACCTTTTAATTGTTCTTCTCCAAGCTCCAACTCCTTCTTGCTACCTGGACATAACTCCTTGTAGGTACTAGAACTTCCTTCAAAGTATTGATCACTGAACTGATCTGATCCTTCCATAAAAGCTTGTATTTTCTTGTCACTGATGAAGACTTGCTAGATTTCCACATTATCTGGAACATTCAGCCTGAAGAGAACTTCAACTTTGTATTTCTTATTGGCTATTTTCGGGTGCGGGAGGAGAAGTGAAGCTCAGGTAGCCAACAAATCTGCTCTTGTGTTTTTCTCTCTTGGAACAGCCTAGATTGAAAAGGCATCAAAGTCCTTTATCTCATCCCAGACTTTGTTCCTATAGCTCCGCAGTCTCACATTTTTCACTACATACTACACTCAAACTTGCCTCACTATCAACTCTACATCACCAAGTGCTTTAAGGATTTTCACCCCTCTTTGCTTCGCAGTAACAACATGCCTAGCAACAAAGTCTCTTATTTTTCTGTGTTATTAGTGTTATTAAACTACAATTTATAAGAAACTTGTATCATGTCTCCTTCCAGGGTAATAAGAACTACTCCAGCTCTCGATCCTGCAGTAGCACAACTGCCGTCAAACTCCAAGGTCTAGATATCCTGACTGTTAGTATTTTCTGGTATTTCATCTTGATGATTGAAATCTAAAAACAACATAAAATTGCCGAATTCCATCTTCTAGTAGAGGATTTATGCCTTAGGGTCATCAAACTTCATTACTGTGAAGTTGGCCTTTTCCTCAGGCTCTAGCTTTATCTTCTTAGTACCTACCAAGATTATAGCATGGGACTAGTCCATCTTAATTTCTCCATCGATGTCTCTGCAAAAACTTCTACTTAGAAGCATACCATAGCTGGCCGGAATATTGGCGACCATGATGGTCAGCATCATCCTCTTTGCAGGGTGTGTGGCTAATGCAGCTTGTGCATCCTTTACCTAACCTAGGAGTGGAACCTATGTAGCATCCATTGATTAATAGAAGCCAAAGGTTTTGTTAAGGGTCAATCCAAGGGCTTTAGCAATGGAGGTAGGCATGACATTATCAGAGGCTTCAGAGTCAATAATACAATTGCTTAGTTTATGACCATTTACAAATAGGGAGACATAGAACGGGTTAGGTTTCTGTCCAGGAGCAGTGGCTAAGATTGAAGATTCTTCTTCTTGAAAGAGAAAGGGAAGAACAGGTTCTTCATTTTTCAAAGGGCCACTATTAGGAGATTCAACACTAATAGTAGAATTTATGTTAGGCTACATTCTGGAGTTAGCATCACTTTTACAGTAATCTACAAGATTCTGAAGTTCAATAGGATGAGTTTTTAAATATTCTAAGGGAGACACTTGGATTCTAGAATCCTTGTAGTATTGAATTATATCAAAGGAAGATAGATACTTACCATTTGTTTTGGACTTCGAGTGATCCTTCTTCCAAGATGAAGAAGTAGAAGATCTGGGAGCACCAGCCGAAGGACCAGTTGCAATATTCTTGGAAGGAGTAGAGTTTCCCAAATTTATATCTCTCTGACTTCTTGTTTCCACTGCCATTTGAATTCCATCCATGGTGGAAAATAATTCACCTCCAACTTTAGAATCAGATTCATACTCCAAAAAGAAATTACCAGAGTAACCATGGGAAGTAGAATCTTCTTCTCTTTTGAGATATTCAATAGTCAGCTCGTTACTTGAAGCTATTTGCCTATAGCTATTCATCTCTAGATAGCTATCACCATCATGGTTATCTCTCAAATGAAAAATGAACATATTATTCTTTTTAGCTACTTCAATGGCGAGCGTTTGCTGAGCAGGTGGCAACTACAACTATTTACCTTCATATTGTTTTCTGGGAATATCCTAGTAAAATTGCTGAAAGGATGGGGTAGACTTTCCCATTTGCTTCTTAAGGGAAATCATCTCATTAGACAACTTCTGAAGCATTGCCTTAGTATTTTTGGTTGCACAGGAAATAGAGCTTGTGGAGGTAGCACTATGCCCTTCTCCCTTCCATTTCCCGACAGCTATGAGGTCATCTTCTAGCTCAATTTCTAGAGCTTGAGTGGCTTGGAGATTAGCCACATGTACTTGTCTGATTTGGTAACTTATGTTAGGAGGCATGGAACTGATAAAGAACATCTTTTGGTTGTCAGTTGTAGGCCTACTAGCAGCGAGGATCCTGTTAGTTAGCTTGTTAAACCCTGCAATAAAGTCCCTCATAGGAACACTAGGTTCTTTATTTATTTGTGTGAGCTGAGTCAGAAGTGTGTGCTCATCTTCTATAATTTTATAGTGAGTTTCAAAGTGGTTCTTCATATCATTCCAACTACTTATGCATCTCATAGGGAGATGTTGAAACCAGTCAACAACATTTTCTATTAAATTCTCTACAAATATTCTTACTGCCACGTCTTCATGCTGAGGGTTTATAATGCTGCATGCAATGAAGAAAGATGCAATATGCTCATCAAAAGATACTTTCCCATCTCCATTGAACTTTGGGAAGTTCTTTCAGGAAGCTCAAGGTAAGTCATTATTAGCTCCTAGCTGAAGAGGCTCAATGGCATTCCCATAAGGGATGACCATTAAAATAGGGAGGATTACTGGCACAGCCTAAAATTTGATTTTGGTAGGAGCAGTTACCCCATGAAGAGTAAGGGTGTTACAGAGTAACAAGGTGGTGTTGCAGATGATAGGAGGTGTAGAAGAATGGCTACGAATATGGGAAACAGTGTGTGGTGGTGGAAAAAGAGCACCATAGATACCTATAAAGAAAGGATCCCAGGCATTGGTTCTTCCTCTTCTGAGAGGGTCTTCTAACAAAGGAAAATTAGCCTTCTTCAATTCTTCAAACACAAGATCTTTATGTCCTCCTCTCTGGACACTTCAAGTATACTTGGGATCCAGAGCTACTGAACTTGTTTACTACGGCTGCATAGCTCTCAGTCTTCTTTCCCATAACACTCCCTCCCAATACTCAATGCTGGCCTTTTCTCTTTCTAGCACAAACCTGATTCTTCTGTATTGGTCAAGGGATTTTTGGCTTTTCCAGGCAAGGATATTCAACCGGTTTATAATGTCATCTTGCTCATCCTGGATGCAAAGATTAGGTGGCTCAAGTAGGACTTGTCCCTCGTGAGGCAAAACCATTTCTCCTTAAGAGTGATATGCATACTGTAGCATTAGGAAGGCTAAAAAGACAGGTTCTAAGTCACTTAGTAAAGCCACAGATAAACTTACTAAGAAAGCTTAGGAATATTATGAGTTCTCCCCAGTAGAGTCGCCAAAAATTGTTGGTTTACAGTTTGTCTACTTTAAATTTGATTTATATAATGACTCTTGAAAATACCCAATGTTGGCTTATGTAGAACAAAAAGTAACCACAGACTGGGTCAATGGTAGGAATCTATCAATGACCCTTGAATTGAAAAGTACAATATCCCTTATGTGAAAGATATGCAATGAAATTTGTCTTTTGGTTTTTACGGGTATGCTCTTAACACGAGAGCAGAAGAGGTTTAACCAATTTGTTCAAAGCTTCAAACAACTCAGGCAATGAATGGGGACTTACTCAAAGACATGCAATCTTAAATGCAAACTGTTATGCAGTATGGGATGAATACAAACTATCATCTACCAATAGAGATGAAGAAAGAAGGTGTAACAATGCAATTCCTAGATTCTAAGATTGTGAGACATCGACAATACCCAGATTAGCTTGATCTCATTATCTCTTAACCCTCTTCCCAAATCCTTATGCAAGAATTAATCTATTGAACTAAGATGTACAATGAAAAGAAATTTGAGTGCTTATGCTGAAGACATTAAACATACAGTCTACTGAATGAAAATAACAAAACCTAGTTCATTAATATTCATTTAATTTCTAGTATTAGCATCTTCATTCAAAACATCACATAGCTAACTAAGATGAACAACAAAAATCACTTCAAACTCAGAGTCGTACATAGTAGTCCTAGCTACAGGGGTTCACCCAAAGTAATTTTTTTTGATCTATTTACTTTTACAGAAATTTACATTTATAGGTGTTCTCAAAAATGGGCCATTACAATAATTATTGCCTCTTTACAATATTTTGAGAGGAACATTCTAATGATAAACTTGGTCGGTTACAAAAACTGACAAGGCTGAAAAAATGCCCAAAATAGCTAAAATATACAAAAATTGGGAAGATGACAAAGATCAATAGATTCTATGCCTTCTTCTATGAAATGAATTTTCCTGTGTAAGCCTTCATTGCATCTGTTACCTTGCCCAATTATTGAGCATTTGGAATGATTATATTGTTAGCTCGGATCATCCAAAACTCATGCATCTCGGTCAGTTTGTCCAACCTGGCAATCTGGGATTGGAGCTTCTCTGATTCCTTTTTGATCACTGCATCTATCATGGAGAGCTCACTAGTCCTTGACACTTGGAAGCTAGCCAGTTCTACAATTTCATCTATGAAAGAAAGAAACTTAGCTTTCATTCGATCTATATTCACCAACTTGTCACTCCCAAAAACCTGAGATTCCATGTGCAAAACTTTCAAAAGCTCAAAAAGTTGGTCCATCTCCCTTTGCACTAAATGAGTCATAGTCTTCAGTTGATTCACTGATTTTCTTGAGCTCTCAATCACGAAATCTAGAGACTACCTATAATGAAAAAATGGCTCCTACCCAGTCTTAAGGATGCCATTGGAGATCGCAACACTAGTCTTCATATCAATCACATCCTGCAAGGTGGCTACTTGCTCTTTCAATCCTATGGATGCATTGTAAATGGTCTCCTGGTGCTTTGATGTTGTATCCTTCAACTTGTCTGCATCAAGTAGAAGGTTCCCCAAATGCTCGATGACAATGGGGCCTTGAATCTTCATTTCCTCTATCCATGCTCTGCCAATTTTCCCAAACTATCTCTCTTGATGTAGCTTCAGTAGCAAGTTCTTATTTTGTTCCACATTAGGGTCAAAATGAGAAGATGAAGTACTGGCAAGAGTAGATTTAATATACTCATTTGGCTCCTTATGTGCAAATTTGAGGACTTCCTTATCTACTCAGAGTTCTTCTAACCTGTCTTCAATCTTCTCATTGGTGGTTTTCTAGATGTTCACCATTGAGTCATGCACCGACACTCCTAGGTCTATAGTTTTTATCTAAAAATATTGAGCTGAAATTTCATGAAACTTTCCTTCTTTCTGTGGTTCTGTTATTTCCATTAACATATGTCCAGTCATGGAATCATGGGAAAGGGTCACCACGGACTTTTGCTTCTTTGCCTTCTTCACCGGTGGCTGAGATGAGGTTTCCTTAAGGATTAGGTCCTTTGAAGAAATGGCTTCCTCATGTTGTTTCTTCTTCTTCTCAATGGTTTCTTCCAACCATGAGTCTGTGGATAACACTTTTATTACGGACTAAAGAGCTATAGGATCAAATAGCTTCTGGGCTACTAGAGGATTCTGCTTGTCTTGAGGTGGAACAAGGAAGGAGGAAACCTTAGTCACCAAAAGGGTCAGAGTGTTTTCTAGTTGAGAGGAGTCCTGGCCATCCATCAGGTTTGTGTCATCCAAAGTGATGACTGGAATTGGTGAGGGAGGCTTGGTCATGGACACCTCTTTTTCTTTCTTCTTTTCCTTTTCCTTATCTTCTTTCTTCTCCTCTTTATTTCCAATGTTCGGGAGCAAACCACCTCCATAGGTCAGAGTGATAGGGACATTCTTTTCTGGGGGCTGGTCACCTCCTTGCCCGGTGGGTTGCGTTACACCTGCTGAAACTGATGGCACCATAGAAGAAGTGGCTTCTAAAGTTGATTTCTTAGCACCTGAAGTCATTTCTCCAAATGAACCTGTTAGAGTATCTATTTATCTTCACTTATTAATTAGATCATGTTGATTTAATTATTAAGTTATCTATGTACTCTTCTTTCACTTAAATTGTCTCTTAGGTGCATATAATTAATATTTTATATTAATTATATTGCACAACCTAGCTTTTACCTTTTTAGGATTTCATTCACCTTTAAGGTTGAACTTTTGTAATTATTGTTTCATTGCCTTATAATAGAATTGGCTATCACTCCACTGAGATTTTCTAGGGCTTTTCTTTGTCTGTCTGGTTTCCTTTTAGCAACAAGTTATTTGCATGTAGGTGTTTTTGGCGATCTGTGAAGTTGGATTTCTCAACTTCTACATGGTATTAGAGCTTCCCTACTGCTGCCTAGTCTAAGGGTTTTTGAAGCCATGATTCGTAGATGAAATCCATAGATTCTCTGAGTTTTTCCTCATTTTGGAGGAGCCACTATTTTTTGGAGCACTTTGAGCCAAAATAGACTCTACCATTGCACTTAGAAGGCCCAAGAGAGTCAAAAATCATATAAAGTTCACTATTTTTAGTCATAGTGACCCCTAAGAAAAATTTTCTCACTCCTAGGCTGTACGACACAAAAATTGAGAAAAAAAATTGAAAAACAAAAAAAAAAAAGTGTTTTAGGGCCTTTGCGATGCGTGACTAGAGTGCAACCAAAGCGGCCACCCTAGCGCCACCTTGGCACTACCCTGGTCTGGCCTGGCCTAACATCGGCCACTGGCGGAGCAGCTGTAGCAGCGTTACCACTTGAGATCCACCTAGGAGCATCCTGGCCACCATCACCACCAGAAACTACCAGTGGTCCACCACCAGGTGCCATAGACGGCACGTCACATGACATCACTACTGACGTCACTAGCTAGAAATTTTTTTCCGGCAAATTTTGAAAATTTTCAAGCAGTTTTCACAATTTTCTGGTGACAGAAAAATTTTCCAGTGAGATGGGCCCGTAATGTGCCAATGGCCATCAAATTTTTTATCTGGCTCTGTGATGGTCATTTGACTGTCAAATTTTTTGTCGTGACTAGTTTTTTCTAGTGAGCTTATTTTTAGAGGAGCAATTGGTTTTTCAGCCGTAAATTGTGCATACGGTGTCCATTTTTGGAAAACAAAATATCATTGGAAAGGTGTTTCTGAGCTAGATGCAATGGTGCTAGTCTTGATTTCTGATTCAGAAGTTTGATCACTAAATTTTGGCTTTGAAGTAGAGGCATCCGTTTCCTCCATCTCTGCATCTAGCATCCAGGTTTTCTTATCATTTTTTGTGCTTTCAGTAATTGTTTCTTTGCTGTACAGGGGATAGAATTATACATTGTGGGGGGGTGTTTTCACTTTCTATCATTTAAATTTAGAAATGACCCTTATACTTCTATCTTCTTCTCTCAATGTCAGACCACTCTGTGGCCTGGCTAACACCACACAATTATCACACCTGGAAAGCACACATGACCAGGCTACTTATGTTACATGTCTTATGGTCATGTCTAGATGAAAACCAACCTTTCCTATAGTTTCCTTTTGATGTTCTTTAGCACAGGAACAAAATGGATGAAGACATGGGCTTGATTGCACTGAACATCTTTGACAATCTTGTTTTTCACCTGGATGGTTTGACAACTCCTAGGGCCATTTGGGGCAAGTTTTCAGATTTGTTTGGCATAGTGAATGATTTCTAGGCACTACAGCTTGATGCAGAGCTGACCACTTTGACTCCTACTAGCTTTCCCATTATGGAGGACTTCTTGATGAAGTTCAAATCTCTGCGCTCAATTTTTCAGGGATGTGGGAGAAACAAGACAAATGATGAGTGTATCTTCCTGATACTCTCAAATTTGAGAGGACAGTATCACATATTTTCTTCTACTTTCTAATCCACCATGGATGGTTTGGGTACTAGACACACCATGCCTTCATTTGAGACATTTTTTGATCGTTTGACACGGGAACAGGCAAAGATCTAACAGATGGATTCTTTTGGCTCTTCTAGCCAAGCATTGGTTGCTCAGTCTTCACAGGGGAAACCAAAATAGAAATCCAAACCCAAGAAAGATTCAGTAGGAAATGAGTATTCCTCCAAACCTACATAGAAACCTGATTCAAAACCTCTAGCTAACCCTTCCAAGGGTAAATCTTCTTTGAAGTCTACTGAGTCTACCTCCAAGACTAAGAAGAAATCAGTTGAGAACTGTAGCTTTTGTGGAAATGATGGACATCCTATTTCTAGGTGCTGGAAATGTTTGGAGGCTTTAGAGAAAGCCATGTAGGAGCATCATATTTTAGCTCCTTAGTCCACATCCTCCCTTGCAGGGAAAGGTCATTCTCTTACTACACGAGCAACGACTTCTGGGCCCACCTGGATTTTTGATTCCGGTGCCTCTCACCACATGATTGACACTCAGTAGTTGGTCACCTCAATTTCTCCTTGTGCTACTTCATAGATTGTTGTTGGGAACTCATCTCATCTTTCAGTTTTGGGTTCTGGTTCTGTTGCATTAGTTGGGGGTTCTCTTCAGGGTGTTCTTTTTGTGCCTGACATTTCGATGAACCTATTGTCTATCTATCAAATTTTCCACTCTGGCTCTGGTAAGACAATTGAGTTCTCACCACATGATGTGGTTATTTGGGACCTACATGATTCTGTTATGATTGTGGCTACTGGGAGTGTTGACATTGCATCTCGCCTATACAGATTTGATGGATTTGAGTCTTCTGATGGCACAGGTTCCTATCTTATAGCCCATGCAGATTCAGTGAGTAGACTTTGGCATGAGCATTTGGGCCATGTCAATTATAGATATCTCCAGAAGATGAGCACACAAGCACTTTTTCCTAGGATTCCACAAATTACTTGCACTAATGGGGTTTTTCAGGTTTGTGTTCTTGGCAAACAACATAGGGATCCTTTTCCTCACGAACGAGCTACTCGTGCTTTGGCACCATTGGAGTTGATTCATGGTGACCTCATGTCATTTCCTACTCCTTTTTCTTGTGCTAGATATGTTCTTACTTTCTTTGATGTCTTCTCCAGGCACACATGGGTATACTTTTTGAAGTACAAGTCTAATGTCTTTGATTCATTTCGGGTCTTTAAGACATTTGTGGAGAAGTAATCTGGTCTTTCTATTCGTTGAATACACATAGATAATGGGGGCAAGTATGTGAACCAAGCTTTCAACTATTTTTTCTCTTAACATGGTCTTCAGTATCAGTTTTTAGTGCCCTACACCCCTCAGCAAAATGGTGTTCCAGAGAGAAAGAACAGGACACTTCAAGAGATGGAAAATTGTATGATACAGTCCAGGTCCATGGATTCATCTTTTTGGGTAGAGCCAGTTAATTGTGCCAACTATATTCAGAATCAGATGCCTCACAAGGCAGTTTGACATATGACTCTTGAGGAGGCTTGGTCTCATGTCAAGCCTGATGTATCTTCATTCCAAGTTTTTGGTAGTGAATCATGGGCATTTGTGGCTTACGCTTAGAGGAGAGCAATGGAGCAGAAGAGATGACACCTCATTTTTGTTGGCTATTGTGAGGATGTTAAGGCATACATGTTGCTTGACCCTAATTCCAGAGAGGTCCTATTTCGATGGGATGTCCAGTTTGATGAGCGCCTTCCTATAGTAGATACCCTGCTTCCAGAGTCTACTTCACTTACCATTACTCCCTCATCTCTTCCAATTTCTTTTCAGTATGATGAGTATGATGATCTTGGTGATCCCCATTTACCTCCACCACAGGATCCTCCAACGATGCCTAGATGGGCTCATGTTACAGTTGATGCTACAGGATCTTTGGCTGGTGACCCTTCCACTTCCTGTCACACCCGGTCTCATATTGCGGGTTCTAGTCTTCTGATTCATGCTATTTGTGGTGATCCTTAGAAATTTGTGGTAGTGACAAGACATATTGAGTGGGACAATGCTATGGAAGAGGAGTATTCTTCTTTGATGAAAAAATCATACTCGGGATCTTTGTTCTCTTCCCAAGGGAAGAAAGTTAGTGTGATGCAAGTGGTTGTATCATACTAAGTTTGTTGTTGATGGTTCTATTGATAAGTACAAGGCACTTCTTGTTGCAAAGGGTTTTTCATAGGTTGAGGGTATTGATTACACTGAGACATTTGCCCCTATCACCAAGATGAACTCTATTTGCCTTGCCTTATCCCTCATAACTTCTCAGGGATGGCCCATTTTTACGATGGATGTGAAGATTTCATTCTTGCACGGTGATCTTACTGAGGAGATTTACATGGAGAAGCCTCAGGGATTTGTGGAGGATTCCTCCTTGGTTTGCAAACTTCAGCATTCTTTGTATGGTCTCAAATAGGCCCCTCAGGCTTGGTATGATAATATGAACTCCTTTATGCTTTCTATAGGATTCACACATTGTCATTCTGATCCTACAGTCTACATTCAGTGTCTTGAGGATGAGGTTTTGATCCTTGCGCTATATGTTGATGATCTTCTCATCACAGTAGCTCATCTTCTATGATTCAAGATGTTCAGTGTGCATTGATGGAGTAGTTTGAGATGACTGACCTTGGTCCATTACACTTCTTTCTGGGTCTATAGATTGTTCAGTCCCCTATTGGGATCTTTGTTTACCAGTAGAAGTATGCTCTTAACATGCTTCGGCACTTTTATATGCTTGATTGAAAGCTTGTTCCCACACCTTTTTAGTCAGGTGTTACTTTGTCTACCTCCTGCACTTCGCCTTCAGTGGATCCTACATTGTATCGGCAGTTGGTTGGCAGTTTGTTATACCTAACACACAATCGTCTTGATCTCTCCTTTGCAGTTGGTATAGTCTCTCAATTCTCACATGAGCCTCATGAGAGTCATTGGCAAGCCGCCAAGCATATTTTGAGATACATTCAGGGCACACTTATGTATGGCATTCATTACACATCAAGGGCTCCTCACATTGTTGGCTTCATTGATTCAGATTGGGCTAGTGATGTTGATGATCGAAAGTCTACTTCTGGCTTTTCTTTTTATCTTGGCACTGGTCCTATCACATGGTCATGCAATAAGAAGAATGCTCGCACACTTTCATCTATAGAGGCTAAGTACAGAGTAGCAGTGCATGCTAGTCAGGAGATTTTATGGCTTCGATAGTTGATGACTGAGTTTGGGTATCCTCTTGATCATCCCACGGTTCTGTGGTGCGATAATCAGAGTGCTATTCACATTTCTTGCAACCTGGTGGAGGATCAGCACACTAAACACATTAAGATTCATATTTATTTCATCTGTCAGTAGATTCAGGATGGTGTTCTCACTTTGGAGTACATTCCCACTGATGCGCAGGTTGCTGACATCTTCACCAGACCTTTTGCAGCTCCGCGCTATCTTCAGTTGCGTTCTATGCTTGGGGTGATAGAAGTTGTCCTTGGGGGGTCTTGTTGAGGCCTTCCTTCCTTCATGTTTTTTTCTACATGTGTGTTCTATCTCTTTTTGGACAGGGGTTTTTCCCATTGGGTTTTCTCCTTTATCTCTAGTTTATAGAGATTTCCTTGTATTGGGTACCTGATTAGGCCTTGTTGTCAGGACCCTCTTTTCTTGCTTTCATAGCTTTTCTAGGTCAGCTTACCTCCTGGGCTTCACTTAAGAGGGGGTGTTAGAGTATCTATTTATCTTCACTTATTAATTAGATCATGTTGATTTAATTATTAAGTTATCTATGTGCTCTTTTTTCACTTAAGCTGTCTCTTAGGTGCATATAATTAATATTTTATATTAATTATATTGCACAACCTAGCTTTTACCTTTTTAGGGTTTTGTTCACCTTTAAGGTTGAACTTTTGTAATTATTGTTTCATTACCTTGGAATAGAATTGTCTCTCACTCCACTGAGATTTTTCAAGCCTTTGCTTTTGTCTCTATGGTTTCCTTTCAGCAACAAGTTATTTGCATGAAGGTGTTCTTGGTGATCTGTGAAGTTGGATTTATCAACTTCTATAGAACCTACACCCTAAGTTCTTTTCCATCATGCTCTAGCCTATTCCACCCACTTTTCAGTTCTCTTGTTAATGCCTCTCATGAGAAGCTCTAATGAATCAACCACTGGACCAGTTGGTGGAGAGGAAGAAATGGGCAACACCTTGATCTGGTCGTAGGATGAAGGATGCATGAAGAGGCTATCATTTTCAAGATCAGATACATCAACAACATTATTATACATTTTAATTTCATCCAAAGTTAAACGAGACCATAAATTCTCCCGTGTCTGATATTCATTAAAACATTCAGCCCTAAAATCCTCAATATCTAGGACATGTTTGTAGGCATGTCCGATCTTCAAGTGATCTCTAACAAAGCCCATACAATCATATTGATTCCTAAGAACCTCATAATCAAGTAGCTTGATCTTATCCTCAAAGATATTTATGAAATCTTGGGCATCAGATATGGATGCACGGGAATATGGACAACAACCATAGTGAAAGGAATTTTGGTGATCTTCTTCACAGTTGAACATAGAGTGTTCACCTCCAATATCTGCCAGTAGAGCTCCACCAAGACCACCTTATCTTCAGGATACCAGTGACATCTCTTAGGAAATCTAGAGAAGGCTCCTATCCGAAGATAAGAGAAACTCAGGAATTGGATGAAAAAACAGCCATATTGACTGATTGCCGAGATGGCCTCTGGAAAGAATCTTCTTTCTAGGAAACCTTGAATTTACCTACATATTCTCATTATGAATGCCTCATTCAGAGTAGTATGTTCCTCAAAGCTCAATACAATTGCAGATTCAGGTAGAACTCATATATTTTGGTGTTGTTGTCAAAATCCTGGATTGCTGGTAAGCCAGGCCATAGGTGCTGAGTCACCAGAGCATAGATCAAGTATGAAGACATGTAGAATTGTTTGAATCCCTGATAGGAACTCATCCAGGATGCTAGCTTCTCACACAGGATTTTTTCCCAGTCGATGAACATAATTTCTGTGTAGCTGGCTTGAACAAGGAAGAAATTATGTTCAATGAGATCTAGGATCTTGAGTTTTCCATCTAATCTGGTCAGCTGGGCCAGAATATCTACAATTTTCCTCTTTAGAGTTGTTCTGAAGAGAGTCTTTGACATCTTAATTTTGTCTGATCAAGGGGTCTGGAACTAGGTCCTCTACATGTCTTTCCTCCTTAGAGTCTTCTTTTCATTAAACATAGATGTAGATGAACCGAAGTCGATGTCACAATAAACGTCTTTTTCCAGAATGCCAAAAGTGGGTTGGATTAAGGTTTTATCAATCATCAACAAAATAGACTGATCTAGGAATAGGAATTTCTTTTTCACCAGGTTGTATTTCTCTATACATTCTCTGACAATCTTAGGAGCTTGGACTGCCATAGGAAACCCTACAGCTTCTACCAGACCACTGTCATTGAGCTTCTGTGTAATAGGGTGAATTGGATGAGAATTCAATCTTCTATGCAAATCTCTGAGATCAAAGAATCTTAGAGACATGTAAGAAACATCTTTCAATTCACTCTCAATACCAATTAATCTGTCATAACCAGAAACCTTCACTACCATTTACTATAAAACTAAGAACATGAGTGATGATAGATGGCTTGCTATACAAAAATGGTGAGCAAAAAATGTTGGAAAATTCAAAAGAAATAGCCGCTAAGATCTAAACTTTGGCGCCAAACAAATGACATTAATGTGACCTAACAGATGCAATGATAGGATTAACATTAAATTTTGGTAATCAATGACTATTCAAACTTCCAGTTTCAGAGAACATAACGGCCTCAAAATCTGAAAGCTTACACTTAACTTTATGTTCATTAGCCACTTGCAAAAAAAAATCCTTAGTCTTGTGAAAGAAGAACATACTTTCCTTTTGATGCTGAAATGAATAAGCATTAGACCATTTTACCTTTTGCGAGAAAATAACATAAGAGAATACTTTTCCTGTAAGCCTGTTTCCTTTATTTTAGAAAATTATCCTGATGGCTTCACCTTTTATCCTTTTCGCATTCAAACAACTTATTTTCCGTCAGGAGCACTTAACCTCTTATTTGCTCTTTTCACTTGTTTTAGGGTTGCACCTTTGAGACCAACTTTCTCAGACGTTGCATGATCACCGCTACTACTCCACAACTTGATATCTCTGAGAGTTGAAAAACTCTTTTTATGAAAAAAAGCTTTATGAACGACTTATGTAAACCACCTATTTACCTTTCAGAAAAACACATTGAGCATTACAGATCTGAGGTTGACTACTTCTCATTCAGAAGACGCTATGACGCCCCTTTTTGTGACATACCTAAATCACATAAACATTGAATGACATAGAAACATTGAAAACCCACTAGGCTCAGATAGGCAAGGAAAATAATTTATCTGATAAGCACATTAGGGGAAGGTTTCAAGATGAATGAGAAGTAAGTCACCAAAGAACAATTTTACCCCCTAGGACCTAAAGACCCTAGACTAAAATTTGGCAACATATTGTAATATTTCAACCCACTTCATATGCTTGTGATTTAGTTTTTCATGAGTGTTAAAGAAACTTAGGACTTGATTTTCAGTGAATCCAATGAATTCCCTTGGCATTAAATGGTGTCTCCACTTATTTAGAGACTAAAATAAAGCATACATTTCCAAATCATATAAATAATATATCCTTTTTGCTTCATTTAAATTCTTACTGAAAAATGCTACAGGTTTACCTTTTGGCTGAAAACATCTCCTATATCCATATGTCTTGCATCATAGTCAACTTGAAAAATCTTTTTAAAGTCTGGTAAAGCAAGGACATGCTAATGAAGAACCTTTTTCTTTAGATTCTCAAAAGATTCATCAACTTATTTGGTCCATGAAAACTTACATTTGTTCCTTTCTTTAATGATTTCAAGCATTTAAGCGCAAATAGGACTAAACTCCTTTATAGACTTCCTATAGAAAGCTGAGAATCTATAAAAAATTTTGACATCACTTATTGTCCTAGGGGTACACCAATAAAGTCTAGCACTTACCTTTTCTTGATCCATTTTCAACTCACTATGTGATATAAAAAATCACAAATAAGTGATATACTTCTTCAAACCATATCTAAGTGTTTTAGGTGCTCTTCCTTTAATCTAATGAATATTAGTATGTAATCTAGATAAACAATTACAAAATTTCCTATGAAATGCATCAAGACCTCATTTATAAGCCTCATAAATGTACTAGGGGCAGTGGAAAAGCCAAAAGGCATGAATTTCCATTCATATAAACTCTCATTTATTTTAAAGGTCATCTTCCACTCATCCCCTTTCCTTATCCTAATTTGGTGGTATCCAATTTTTAGATCAATATTAGAAAACTACTTAGCACCCCAAAAATAGTCATGGAAATCCTCAATTATAGGAATGGGAAAATGATACCTTATTCTTATCTTGTTGATTTCTCTTGAGTCTCTATAGAGCCTCCAATTTCCCTCCTTCTTAGGTGCAAGGAATATAGGTACTTCTAAAGGGCTTAGAATTTTTCCAATAAGTTCTGATTCTAACAACTCTTCAATCTGTCTAGCCATCTCTGTGTTCTATTAGGTTGTAAGCTTGTTTTATGCCATGTTAGGTAGAGTAGACCCAAAAATGAAGTCTATTAAATGAATTATGTCTCTAAAATGAGGTAGAGAGCTTGGAATTCCATCTGAAACAGTGACCTTATACTAATCCAGTAACTATTGCACTGGAGGATGTACTAACCTTCCTCTCTTTATTTTGTTATCTCCTTCTCTAACCACTTCTATGGTTCTTGGGATAGGGATTATTGCATAGGAAAATTACTCTCTAGAAACTTCCTTCATGAATTATTTTCCTTCCATCACCAACACCTTGGCTTATTTTCCCTTAGGCTCCAATCCATCTTCCATCAGAGGTAACAATTCAATCACCTTCCCATCTTTTTTTATTGGAATATTTTTTTCTAAAACCATCATGGTATGATTTGAGATCATATTCCATGGTCTCCCAAGTACGATATGGAAAGGATCCATCTTAGCCACATCACACAATAATCTATCCTTATAGGACCCTATTTGAAAATCCGCCAAAGCTTTCTCTTCTACAATAGCTTGTTGAGCTTGAGTGAGCAAAGAGACCTTGTAGGGAGAAGGGAAATATATCCTTTTGATCTTACACTTTTCTATCATTTCTAGACACAAAGTTTTCAGTAGACCCAGAGTCAATAAAAACTTTACATATCTACCTTCTTATTTGCACATTATCTCTAAGAGTGACTTCCTTTGTGGGGGTTCCTTGTTAGGAATCTTCATGGTAGTCACCACTCTTCTGATCATTAGGGAATCTCCTCTCTTAGGGTAGCCAAATGCATATGGAGAATTCACACTTTGGTACGATGTAGTTCTTTGATAGTTTGATTCTTGGGCTAGATTTGTTTTCCTCTCTCTTATGGAGCTTGTACTTTCCTTCTCTAGATATCTATTTTTCGTATGCCCTTCCTAGTTGCTGTTTAAACATCTGATACATTGTCTCCCTTGTATTCTTCCTCTAAAGTATGGTCTTCTTCCTTTGAAGTTACCCCTATTGTTGAAATCATTGTTGTTACCTTCACTTATGTGTTGTTTTTGATTTGAGTCTTGTTGGGAACCAAAAGCATTCCCTCTTCTTCTAAAAGGACTCCTTCCCCTTTTCTATCTACCTCTCCCTCTTCCATTCTAATATTGTCTCCTGTTGAAATTCTCTTTAACCTTAGAATCTAGTTGGTAACACTTTTGTACTATCCTAAGGGTATGCAGATTTGATTATTCTTGAATGGAAAATTTTAGACCATTCATGTATCTGGCTAAATTTTCTCCTTTTGTCTCCTTTGTTTTAGACTTCATACACAACTTCATGAACTCCTCAATATATGTTTTCATGTCCCTATCCTTTTGTCTATGATTATGTCTTCTCCTATGTCTTTTTTCCTCATAATATTTTGGTACATATGATTCTTTCACCAAAATTACGATCCTCTTCCAAGTACACACTCTACTTTTTCCTACCTTTTCTCTTTCATCTTGTATAAAAATATACCATTTCAATGAAGATTCTTTCAAATTTGAATTTTTTATTTTCATATTCTAGTATTCAGGAATGTCTTCACATTCAAAGCATCTTGTGAGGGATTCTATCCAATCTATAACCAAGTCAGGATCTATTCTCCCACTGAATATTGCCAGTTCTAACTTACCATCCATAGTCCTCCTCTCCATGGACTTTAGGGAATTTACGAGGAGTCTCTGTGTTAGTAATAACTAAGAGGGGGGGGGGGGGGGGAATTAGTGGCCTCAAACAATTATCCTTCAAACTTTAACCACCAATCAATAAACCTCAGATTATTATGTCCCTAAAAGATGCATGCCATGAAATACTATTAATGATTAACTGTCTGTTGGTTTTATCTGTCAATCCTTATTCTTTCTTGATTACCGATAAGCAGTATAACTATTTACCGAAACTCAGTAAATAAGCAGAGTATACTGATCAATCTAGAGTTAGCTATGTAAGATTAAAAATAGTAAAGAAATGAATCATACACACATAACACATGAATTTTAACATGCAAACCTTGTTAAGGGAAAAACCACTGGGACCGGTACCCCAAATTTTCACTCTTCTGAAGTGAGCCCTGTTAGGAGCCAACCTTGTTAAAGGTTACAAACACATAGTTAAGTGTGACCTTGTTAGAGGATTTTATACATAGAGGTTGTCACTTAGTATCGGGCATCTATTGCTACCATCCTTGAATCAGCCTCCTTCTTAAACTTTTAATATATAGAAGATTGTTAAGTCCTGCTCGGTTAAGAAACTTGATCTTCAATGGTTAAACTAAAACACTATGACCTGTTCATATTGCAACTTTGAATTGCAGATTTTCAAATCTATTTAAGTACATTACCTCTCTGATCAATGTATCAATTCAATCCTTGGTACTCCATAGTTTCTGCTCTGTGATGTTGTGCTTCACTATTTGTCAGTGTCTGCAGAATTCCTTAGCTTGCCTTCAGATTGATTGATTAGGACTGTATGAAGTTATTCTTTATAAGTTTCTCTTCAACATCCTCTTTCTATTCACTACCCTTAATCCCATTCATAAATGAATTAATCTTGTCTCTTATATAGACATGATATTTATTGTTTCTTGATTCTTGATTCTTGGCGTGAAAACCAATTCAGCCAATTAGATTTAAAGAATAACTCCTGATTTGTCTAGTAGATATCTTCTTGCCAACTCTACAAATCAGCTTTAAATCAATCACTTATCTGTAGTCGAATAAAACACAGAAAAGTATCAGTTAAGTCTATCTTTAGCTCTTGCCAACTATTTTTTTTTCATTTTCTGAACTCTCTGTTCCATCGGTCACCTCTACAGTTAGTTGTCGATGAAAATTGGCAATTCTATCGGTGAGACTCTAGTTAGCTTCGCGATCTCCATCCGTCGGGCATCATTGGAATTTTACTCATCAGGCAACCTTTTGAATTTTCTCGCCGGGCATCACTATGGTTATTCTTCTTTTCTCTGACTGTTTGTGTATACTCCGTCGATGTTGTTTGTCACTAATTGAATAATTTACTTTTATACATTGCTAAAAGCATAACCTTTGTTCCATTAATTATTTAAAGTATTTGGCATTATGTACATGACCATATAGATGATATTAAGTTGACATCAATGAAAATACAAAAGATTAACTGATTTAATACCTTGCATTATCTTCAACTTAACATTGTCAAACATTCAATCAATTACATGTCATCAATCTCTCCCTTTGGCATTGATGGAAACATACTATATTATAACACTATACTATTTCTAATACAATATGAAATATAGTAGTTGAGATTCATCAAACTACCAATATTTTTGTTCTGATAACTGATAAATGTCTGACCATTGGTAAGCTCTGTTTTAGCTTAGATTTGATTCTTGCAGCTCACTTCTGATGTGTTGTGTCCTCTCCTTGTGTCAATTTCTATCCCTTGACCGTTCTTCTCTTTTGATGTCTTTTTCTCTTGTTAGCAACTCTCCCTTTGTATAAAATTTTCATAAAATTTCTCTCCCTAAGGATATAATCTCTCCCTGTTGGAGTTTATGTGATAATGGATAATATATTTCCCTAGAAAGATTTGATAATATGGATAATGTCTCTCCCTTTGACAACAATGCCAAAAAAATATTTTATAAATATCTGACATTCATGTCAAACAATCATTTCTTTCCATCCATAATATATTCCTTGAATTTCCCTTATCTACCAACAATACAACAATATGCTCTGGTGCTTGGTGAAGATATATACCTATCTGTATATAGATGTAGCTTTGAAGTTCATGTTTTTACTTGCATCAACATTAATTATATTCTGATAATATGTAGGTTGATGTAGCCTTCAATCATTTTATTGACTGGTAGACAATGGTTTGACCCCTAGTCTCTTTCTTAAGTACTCAAATGTATCCTTGGGCAGTGGCTTGGTGAAGATATTGGCCAATTTTTCTTTTGATTGCACATACTCAAGTATCACTTCCTTTTCTTGAACTTCTTCTCTTAAATAATGATACTTGATGGCAATGTGTTTAGTCTTGGAATGGATGACTGGATTCTTGGAAATGTTTATTTCACTGGTGTTATCACAATAGATAATCACTGGTTCTAAGATCTTCATATGCATACCTTCAAGTAACTATTTGATCCATGAAATATTTGAGCAATTTGCAGTAGCAGCAACATACTCTACTTCTGCACTAGACTAAGAGATGCATCCTTTCTTTTTCCTAATCTATTTGACAAGCCTGTCACCCATGAAGAATGCTCCTCTAGTTGTGCTCTTCCGGTCATCAAGATTTCTAGCCCACTCAGCATCAGTAAACACCTTAAGTTCAAATTTTCCTTCTCTTCTATACCATAAGCCATATTCCTTAGTGTTCTTTAGATATATTAAAATCATTTTCAGAGTAGTTATATGTGATTCCCTAGTGTTAGAAGAAAATCTAGCAACTATTCCTACTACATGTGCAATATCTGGTCTAGTGTGTACAACATACATGAGTTTTCCAATCATTGATCTGTACCAAGGCTAATTTACCTCTGTTGTCTTGTCCTCCTTTTTCAACTTACATCTAGTAGCCATCGATGTCACAACTGGTTTGGATTCTTCCATCTTGAATATTTTCAGGACCTCTTCAATGTATTTGGACTGTGTAATGAAAATACCTTCACTTTGTTGAATGATTTGTAGACCAAGAAAGAACTTGATCTCTCCAAACATAGACATCTCAAACTCTTTTCTCATCTCATTAGCAAATGATTTGCATAGCATATCATTGCCTCCAAATATGATGTCATCAACAAATATTTCAGCAATCAAAGGGTTAGCATCAATATCTTCCTTCAAATAAAGATTACTATTTTCACTAGTCCTTACAAATCCAATACTTATAAGATAGGAATGAAGTTGTTCATACCAGGCTCTAAAATCTTGTTTCAATACATACAAGGCTTTGTGAAGTCTACATACCATGTTTCTTTTGTCTGGATCTATAAACCCTTTTGGTTGCTCAATGTATACCTCTTCTTCAGGTATTCCATTCAGGAATGTAGACTTGATATCCATTTGATATACCTTGAATCCTTTATATGCAGCATAACCAAGTAGTATTATTACACCTTCTATCCTAGCAATGGGTGCAAAGGTTTCTTCATATTCAATACCTTCCTCTTATGCATACCCCTTGCATACTAGTCTTGCTTTGTTTTTTGTGACTTCTCCATTCTCATTCAGCTTATTCCTGAATATCCATTTTGTACCGATGACATTCTTGTCATCTGGACTTGGCACAAGTGACCATGCCTTATTCTTTTCAATCTGCTCAATCTCATCATTCATAGAACTTATCCATTCTTCATTATCAAGTGTAGCATTGACAGATTTTGGCTCAAACTCACAAATTAAACAATTTGACTTTAAAGACTTACTTCTTGTTCTTGTACCAACTTTCTTATCTCCTATGATCTTGATTTATGGATGGTTCCTTATTACATATCTTGCAAGTAGAGGTTCAAACCTTTGTCTATCAACTTGATCATCATTGTGTCCTTCATTCTATTCTTCATCACCTTGCACATTATTTTGATCAATATCCTCACCGTCGATTGCAACATTCTTTTGTTCTGGAATTAAGCACTATTTCTCGGGTAGAGTGTTGGGTTCTTCACAGTATACAAACTTGTTGTAGTCCTCTGGTTCTTTTGTGCTTTCCATCTCATTCTTTTCTTCGAATTCATCTATCTTTACATTTTCACTATCAATAATTTTGTTAGAAGCCTTGATAAGACATTCATAAGCTTTTCTCTTTGTGGAATACCCTAGAAAGATTCCTTCATCACTTTTGGTATCAATCTTTCCATTTCTATCATCTTTTAAGATATAAATATGACTCCCAAAGATTTTGATGTAACTTACATTGGGTGTTTTACCATACCATAGCTCATAAGGTGTCTTCTTTGTGTCCTCCTTCAATTGTAATTTATTCAGTGTGTAGACAGCAGTACTGATAGCTTCGCTCTAGAAGATTTGGGTGATGCCTTTCTCTATCATCAGTGTTCTAGCACAATCAACTATTGATTTGTTCCTTCTCTCAGCAATCCCATTTTTCTATGGTGTTCTTGGTGCAGAAACCTATCTTTTTATACCATGCTCATTACAGAAATTAGTGAATTCATCTGATATAAATTCTCCTCCTCTATCTGACCGTAGACATTTTAGATCCTTACCACTTTGTTTTTCTA
Source organism: Thuja plicata (assembly GCA_018584345.1). Taxonomy (NCBI): domain Eukaryota; kingdom Viridiplantae; phylum Streptophyta; class Pinopsida; order Cupressales; family Cupressaceae; genus Thuja; species Thuja plicata. The sequence continues at coordinate 798,826 of MU224676.1, read as the reverse complement.
CCATAGCCTTATACCATTTGAACATCTTGAATGTTTCAGATTTATCTTTTAGAAACATAACTATCATCATTCTAGAGTAATCACCAATAAAGAGAATAAAATATCTATCTCCATAATAACTCTTTGTCCACATTGGTCCACATAGATCAGTATGGACTAATTCTAGAATATCTTCAGATGTATGGGTTTTACTTTTGAAACTAGTATTTTTCATCTTACCTTTTTAACAATTCTTGCACATGATGTTGTCAGGTTTTGTCATCGTCAATAAGCCTCTTACATTTCTTCTTCTTCTTATTTTCATCATGTTGTCCAAATTCACATGACACAATCTTTTGTTCGACAACCATATGTCTTCGTTTCTAGTCATTAATAAAGTGGTGTTAGTATCATTTAGATAGAATAAGTTACCTTTTGTTTGTTCACCGGTACCAATCAATTTTCCTAATTCATTGAAGATCATTGCCTTCTTTTGCTCAAATGCTACTCTATGACCTAAATCATTTAGCTGAGAAACACTCAATAGATTATAATTCAATCCTTTTACCCAATAAACATTTTCACATTTAATCAGGTTATTCAACATTATAGTTCTTTTACCTTCAACTGGACAAGGTGTATCATTACCCATTCTTACTGTATCACCATTATAATACTAAGAAGTGTTAAACTTATCTTTGTCACAGGTCATGTGGTGAGTGCAGCCACTATCTATATTCCAGATGTCATTCTTGCTAACTTTAGATATGAGTCTAGTTTCTACATACCTTTCATCTTCATTTGAATCAACTTTCATAGCTACAAATACCATCTTGATGTCTTCATCAGGTCCAGTGTCAGTATCTTCATCTTTGCAAGAAACTAGGTAGCTAGCTTTCTTTCTTTTGTCCTTGTAGTCTTGGGCATCTCTTCTTTTTGATTGTTGGTAACTTCTGTAATCTTTGTTATCACCTCTGTCGGATTTGTTCTCAAAAGATCTGTCATTATTTCTGTCATCTTTTCTTCAGTTAGGACATCTTGCAGCAAAGTGTCCAATCAATTTACAATTAAATCATACAAGTGGTAACTTGCCTTTGTATTTACCTTTTCCTCTCTACATTTGTCTAGCCATAAGTGCTTCTATTTCATCTAGATATTCTTCTTAACTTTCACTTTCACTATCTCTTCTTGATGTGTGTCTATGAATTGATTTGTTTATTCTCCGAGAAGACTTAAATGTAGACTCTAAGTTTGGTAAGACACTATTATCAAAGTTATTCATCTCAAAATAAATTATTCTACCAATTAAACTATCAAGAGTAATTATATTATTTTCTACTACTCTCATTTTTTGAATGGAAAAAATTCTAATAGCATATACATGTAGTAAAGTTCTTAAGATTTTGCTTACCATTGTCTCCTCTTTAAGTGTACCTCCAACTCCTTGTATAGCATTAACTACTTCTTTTATTCTTGTTTTGTACTATGTGATGTTTTCTCTTTCTTTCATTCTGAGATCATCAAACATTCCTCTAAGGCTTTTTTCCTTGTCTCTCAGAACATTTGTATCACCTCCATGTACAAGCTTCAATTTGTCCCACATCTTCTTTGCAATTTTACAATCTTTGACATCTTCAAATTTAATATCGGAGAGTGAGGAAGAAAGCTCTATAACCATGCAATTGTGCTCATGCTTCTCTCTCAATTGGTATACTATCAATACTCTTGTGGGCAATACATATTTATTATCTAGGAATTGAGTAACATCAATACCAATACCTGATAAGTGGAGTCTTACCTGCTTTGCCATGAAGAAAATTTATCTTTGTACAACTTGGGCACATCTCATCTATTCATCTTGTGATCTTTGACTTAGGTCTTGAATGTTAGATTAGGTAGAATCCTAATCTCCCAAGAAAACTTGCATGCATAACCCTGTCACATGGAAGAAGAAGAGAATAGAAAGTGAGAAAAATCTATGGAGGCAAAAAAGCTAGAGGCATCATATGCACATTCAAAAGAAGCAATCTTCTATTATGAATAATGTATTACAATATGATTCAATCTGTTGAGAAATACAAAGAGGTGATTCCTTAAAAAGGAATCATGAAACTCTAAAAGGGAAACCCTAAGGTTGGCTTAAGCAACTAGAGTGAATAGGTGAGTTAGTAATTAGATCAAAATGATTTAATTAATAACCCAAAAGGTCTTTTACTCTAACTCCCCCCCTTAAGATAAGCTTAGGGAGAAGACTGCAGAAAGCAGGAAAGATGGGTCCTAGCAACAAAGGCCTGATTAGGTACCCAATACAAGAAATCTCTGTAAAGCGGGGAAATAGGGAAAACCCAATGGGAAAAACTCTACCCCAAAAAGAGATGAACTAGATGAAAGAAACAAAGCCTCTAATCTAGGGAAAGTCCCAAAGAAAGGAATAAGAAAGAGCATGTATAGCATCTCTGAAGCACGAATCTACAAACACTGTCAAAAGTAACTGCTGGAACCCCCACTGAAATAGTGCATGACTAGGTAGAGAAGGAAAAGTTTGAAGAGCTGATAAATCGAAGAGGTGACCTCCCAAAGTAGGAAAGAATGAGAGTCTATATAGTAGATGATCCATCTCACCGAAATGCATAGGTACCTAGCCATTACTTTTGCCTAGTACATAGAAATAAAAACTAAATACGTAGATCACTTCAACCAAACCAAGGAAGTAATAGAACCAATAGGTGAACCCCCCATAATGTTGAATAGGGAGATGGGTGACAGGAACAATGAAATGCAATGTCAAAAATAACTATAAAAAGAAGAATTAGGAACACCAACAAGGAAACAGAAGTATAAGCACAGGATAAAAGGTGGTGTCATGGACACACAATATGGGCTAATATCATGGAAGGTACACTCACTTGACAAAGGTGGATGAGCACATAAGGCAAAACATCATAACCCCCATGGCACTTTATAACTGAGTGCGAGTACAAACAAACACAAGGTGCTTGAAATCTCAGATATGCAAAAGCAGGCACTTTATCTTAGTGCATTTATAGAAAAGAGAATGCTATAAGAGAGAAGCATACAATACTCAGAAAGTCAAAAAGAAGAGTGAGCCAGAAGAACAGAAGAAGAGATCCCAGGACCTGTAGAACCTAAGTAATCCGCTAGAGTGAGAAAGTGCAAAAATCAAAGGAGAAAGAACCTAGAGAATAATCTAGATAAAAGACCCATGCCACTAAAAAACTCACTGAACTAGCTTTCCGACGATATCTAACTTGCCAAAAATAGAGTCTGGATGAGCAAGATATGGCTCCCGAAAGGAAAAAATAGACATTGGACTTTGACATAAAAAAATTGTCAAAATAGAAGAACCAAAACACCTAACCTCCATAATAAAAAAGAGCTCAGAAAGAGCTTTCCGACAATATAGAGAAGTAAGAAAAAGACCTCCGTATGCTCCAGATAGAGAAAAAAGACCATCATAGGGTAGAAAGGCTCCAAAAAAATTGTTTTAAGCCTCTGGGGCTGAAAAAACCTAGCCCCTGGGCGCATGGCATGTGCAGGGGCTGGAGTGGAGCTCCTGGTCACTCATGTGACTGCCGCTAGTGGTAAAAGGGGCCCGCGGGGCTAAAAAACCCATTGGGCAGCACTATAGGTGGCAGGGTTGGGCGAAGGAGCAGGCTAGGCGGAGTGGGGCTGGGCGGTAGTGAGCCAGCAGAGGAGGGCGCCATAGGCGGTGGTGGGCCGGAGGAGACAGGCGGAGCCTGCAGGGCCAGCGGGAGGCACAGCCGGCGGGGGTTAGGCGCGGGTTGGGCCGAGATGGTGCAGTGGTGGCACCTTGCAAAATACACTGGTAGTGTTTTTTAAATGTAAAAAAATATTTTAAAAATCATTTTTTTATTATTTTTTTCTCGGTTTTCGTGCCTGTACGGCACTAGAAACTAAATTTTTTTGCCTC
>MU224676.1:719328-736178 GCA_018584345.1 Thuja plicata | reverse complement strand
AGTATAGTAGTATGTTTCTTATTATTGATTAAGTGAAAAAGGGCTATTGAAGAACAAATGTATTATTTGCAATGTATCAAATGATTTAGATGGTTCCATTTGATTTAAAGGTTATATTGTTCATAAATAATACTTAGGAATATAGATGGTTTTAAATAGAAATTTGAAATGAAAGTACTTAGGTATTTCTTAATAAAGAATCTTATAATGATATGATGTAGTTTGCTTTGAGAAATAAATCTTTTTGTTAGCTTACTTAATGGACTTAACTAAATTGTGCATTAAATTAGAAGGGAACCCTGGAAGGAATCTAAGTTTAGGTTTTGTTCACATAATTCTTTTAAAAGTTCAAAACTTTTCATGAATTTTTACTTAGGTTTTTCTTTTAAAAAGAGAAACTTTGTTCTCTTCCTTGGTTCCCTTGCGGGGCATGACAATATTAGTGAATTTATTGAGAAATTAGGATGTAATTTCAATAGCATAATGGGGACCTATTTTGTTGAATTAAAGAAGAGCATGAGATTAAGAACTAGGATTCCTAGATCACTAGTGGAGAAGCATTATGAAGAAATTTGTTTTCTAGTTGATACAGATACCACTTACATCCAGGCTGTGACACCAAGGATAACATGTTTAGAACCATTTCCATAGGAAATTAACATTAATGAAGCATCAGAAGCCATCATTGCACTCCTAGCCAAGGCAATTGATACTACAGTAGAAAGTTTTGGAAATTTTGATGAAGCCAAAGTAAAAATTACAAGAAGTTTAACAGAGGGAACCATGGAGAGGAAAATAAAGAAGATTGTGAAAAACCTAAAGAAAATGGTTGGTTTGGGAAGTGACGAAGAACCTAAGGAAGAACCTTTAGGCCTGTCCACATGACAAGGTGAGGATATGTCTACAGAAGAGGAAGTGAGTGCATTTGAGGAGATCACTAAGAAAGCTAAGGGTAAAAGACCATTAATTGTCATAGTAACCAAGCCAAGCAAAGATAAACCTAAGGTTACACCTCCTACAGCTAATCATTCAAGGAATAAAGCATCTACTGTTACTTCTTTAGTAGTACAAACAAAAGTATATGGAAAGAGGATGGTTGGAGAAAGCAGTTCTGGAAAGGAAGCTAAAATTGCTCCTAAGGCTAAGCCGAGTAAACCTGCAAAGAGACCTAGGAGGAAACTAGACTTGGGGATAGATAGTGATGATGAAAAGACTGAGATTGATGAACCCAGTAGCATACCTACAACACAATTCAAAAAACCAGCTAGTATTGATGAGGTATGTGACAATTTGAGGAATTCATCAGGATTAGCTACTTTCAAGTTCATTAAGTATGAGGAATTGAATAATGTGGATAAGCACAAAGTTCAGGAAGCACTCTTAGATATGATGAGTACTTTCAATTTAACTCCTACAGAGATAGGAAACCATGTGCCAAATGAATTGTATGAGTTTCTGTCAAGCAAATGGGAATTTCCACTTATTACAGAGAGATAGATTAGAGAAGGAACTTTAGCCAAGGTAATACCTGAGTTGACTTCAAAACAGAGAGCCAAATTCATTGAAGAATACAAGAATAGGTTTGGCCCTTAACTTAGAGGTTATTTTGTTTCAAAAAATGATATTGAAGGATTAGTACAGCAAAGTACAAGGATTTGGAAGGAAATCTTTGGACTGATAGTTCCAAAAGATAAGAAATCTGATGTAGGGACATCTGATCAAAAGGAAAAAGAAGTGGAGATCACCCCTAAGCCATAGGTGACTCAAGGTCAAATTGCTATAGAATAGGACAAGGCTAAAGATGCATTAGACTCAACAAATTCTGTTGATCTGATTGCAGACAGTCCAATTGACTACATAGTTGATGATTCCAACAATTTGAATGTCGAGGAACAAGACATGCCAAGTGGTACAAACACTGATTTGCCTATTAAGGCAACTGAGACTAAAGGAGAAAAGACCACTGTATCTGAAGAGAAAATTGATCAAATAATTGAAGAAATCAATGATCAGATAAGTGAAGAGAAACAACAAACAAATGCACAAGAGGTAACTTCACAAAATCCACCTATTTTAGAGGTAGTCAAAACATTTTTAGACAGTGGTATAGTGGTGAAGGATATTGTTGATAAGCCTATGGAACAAGAGGCAATGCAAGTGTTGGTTAATCTACCACACTCTACATCATCCACTCCTACAAGTCCTAAAACTAGAGGTATGCCGAATCCACAGACAATCCTGACAGAATTAAAAGAGGCAATGGACATTGATACTATGACAGGAAAAGGTATTATGCATCCGAGCATTAGCTCAACAGAGTTGAAGAGAAAGAAAGTTATAAATAAGAAGTCTAAAATTCTAGATGTCACATTAGATGAGCTAAGTGTGATTCCATAATGGGATCTCAATGAATTACCTATTGAACAAATCGGGACTCTTCAATAATTACTCAAGAGGAAGAAGAGATAGGAAGAGATGAAAATAGAACATAAGAAAAAGAAGGTGTTGCATGACATCAAGGACATATTTGCAAAGGCTTTTGACTTAGAAGATGAAATGCCTCAAGCTCCAATTATTGATCAATTAGTCAACATTCTACAGAAGGTAACTGATGATGATATTAACAATAATGAAAAAATTCTACAATGGTTCAAGAGGAGATTTGAGAGAAAAGTTCTTGAGAAAATCTCAGAGGAGATTGCAACAAAATAGGTTGAACTTTCTACTCTTGTAGAAATTTTGGAGAAAGTTACAGCAAATTTTTATTCTTTGTACAGGAAACTATGTGATTTTGAATTCTTCACAAAGGATAATCTATAGCTTGTTGAGAAGCTACAGTTAGATTTAAGATCAAGTGACAATACTTTGGGTAAGGATACTACTTCTAGTTCTTTACATTTTTCTAAGTTGATCAATGCACAATGGAGAACAACCAAGCTTATGGCTAAAGATGGTCGAATTAGGGGCAAATTGATCACTATTCAGACAAGCCTATTACCTCACTTGGAGGTAATACATAAGGAAATTTTAGATGCAAAAGAGTTATCACAGAGAAATGCAAATCTCTCAACTACAAAAATTTTAGTGAGTCTAGCTGCTGAGCTAGAAATAAAATTGGAAGTTATGAAGATTATTAAGGAAAGTTGGGATACTACATTTGAATCCACCCTGTAGCTTTATAAACAATTTTTGGATAAGTATAACTTATCCCCACCAATAATCAATGACAAAAACAAGGGGGAAGTTGGTAAGGAAGATGGTAAGGAAGTTGGAAAGGATACAGTATGATACATCAGTACAAAACAGGTACACTTGTATATATTTTTGAAGGCATGTAAACTTTTTGTATGAATAATTTTGAGTATATTCCTAGGGGGAGTACTTAGAATACTTAGGCAACATTTTGATGGAATGAAATGAAGTAATGATAAGTGTGTTTTTGCCACTAGTATCAAAGGGGGAGATTGTTAATCTCTAAGTTTTGTTGATGATTAGTGACCAACACTTAGTCATTCACTTAGGTATTTTTTAGTTGGCTATCACTGTGGCTGAGCTAAAACTATGCAAGGCCGAGCAACATTGCTGAGAAGTATTCAGGTGTCTGAGTAATATCATGCTGAGCCGAGTAGGATACTTAGTTTTGAGTGACAAAGATGTTAAGCATCGAGTAGAACAATTTTTGTATACATGTCTAGAATGATTCAAACTTCGAGGATAAGTGTTCAAGCCAACTTGTATAAGATTTTTGGGCTGACTTATGTATGCATTTAATATTTTCCTAGGGAGTCAGTTATGCATTTGATTGTTTTATCTTATGCATGATCTATTGTAATCATTAATTGTAATACCTTCAAGGTATGGGTAATAGATCTTGATCATTGATTTAGATCTCGCTATTAGACTTGAATAGATATATAAGATTGCTTCTAAACACTATTTTGTAAGTGTGTGGAGAAAAGTGGTGACTACATTTTTGAGGTGAAATGCATAGAGGGTTATTTTTTAAGAAGCAGAGATCAAGTAGAGAGACAACACAATCAATAGCAGAGTAAATTTATATTAGATTGTGAGATCATAGAAGGTACTGGAAAGAGGAGATCTGTCATCAGCATCTGAGTGCATAATGAAGGATCAATACTTGAGACATTCTAATCATTGTATCAGGTGAAAATATCTTAATAGAGTGGTTCTAGTAGACCTTTCTAAATCTCCTAATAGAGTGCTTACTTTATTGTAAGTTTAAATCCTTTCACAGGGTAGATTGTAATGATCTTTAGCTCTTAACTGGGTAGACCTTTAACAAGGTAGATTTCATCTTGTAATCAAATTTTGTAGCCCTAATAGGCACACTTTATTACTACCGTAGTGGAGAATTTTGTGGGTGTCATCCCCATCCCATTTTTATCTATTTGGGTTTCTAGGTTACCAAGTTCTTGTGTTATGAGTTATTTATTTCATTGTGTGGATGCTATTTGATATTACATTAGATTCATATATGTATAAATGTGGATCAGTTTGTTTTAAGTGTTTAAATTTGAAGATCTGATTCACCTCCCCTCTCAGTATCTTGCTTTCCCATTATTGTATTTTCAACACATATATCTTTCTCTTTGAGATTGATATCCTTTGTCATAGTTATGACTATACCACAACTCCTCATAGGCTCAAATTGTTTCCTACAACTCTTAAAGAGTCTGCATTGAGATGGTTTATGGGCTTAGGTTAGGATGTTATTCATGATTGGGATGAAATGAAGAGTACATTCTTGACCAAGTATCAGGAGTACTATAGGGGAAATGAAATGTGAGGGGGAAATATCTTCAAGATGATACAAAAGGGGGATGAGGGCCTTGAAGATTATGTGTCAAAATTCTTGTTTTTCTTGCAGAAGAATATGTAGCATTAGCTCAACCAAGAGTCACAAAAACTTCTCTTTTTGAGGGGTATAAATGAGGGGTGCACTAAAGCCTTGGACCTCATGGCCGGAGGAAATATCACCCAATCTACATTGAAGGATATCAAGAAAATATGGCTCAATTACTCTAGAGATACTATTAAGAAAGGCAGAGGGTATAGTTCTACTGTCAGAAAAACTAATGGAGCTGGAGCCTTTCGGATAGAAATAATACACCCTCTGTCTGACTTCAAGCAAGACATCATCAATAACATGGACACATAGATGGACATGATGCAGGAAAAAAACAAACATGAAGAGGCCGAAGCTATTCTAGTAGAATTCCATTCCCATTGCAGACAGAAGAAGACAGATAGCGGGTGCAAGCTGGTTTCTAATATGGAGACTACATAACTACCCACTGATTATAAACCAGTCAAAGGAGATTATGAGAAAGTATTTTGTTAGGTCTGTATAAACAAATTTTCAAAACCTGTGGAGTCATATCTTTAAATTTTAATCCAGGTTATATGTGGTTCAGATGCCCTTATTTGGGTTTTCAAAGCTTGTTGTTTTGGATAAAAAACCTAAGTGCTGGGAAGTGTTCTAATTTTATGTTACTTTATCTGGTCACTTAAGTGCTATAAACCCACGTGTTCATTTTTTTAGTGGGGCCGTGTTATAAAGTTCCTAATTATTTAGCGCTTTAATTTTCCCTAAGTATGGATACCCACAAGATTTTCACTTTAATTTTCATGTGTCGAGCTACTATGTCTTAATCTAATAGCTGGCATAAAGGATTATAGAAAAGATGCACAAGATCTACCCTTTAAGTGATTAACCCATTCCGACGTGTGTCCCTATGGGTCCAGTTGAAGTCATAAAAAAGGATTTAAAAGTGCAACAAGTTAATTTTGATCTGATAGATAACTTAAAGACTTGATGATAAAATGATCAAGATCTAGTGTATAAGACATCAAGTTTGAGTGATGCGTGGCAGTCGGCGGGCCCAGTATAGTAGTAAAGAAAGATTAAAGTGTAGTCAGATTCCTATTGATCTGATGGCTCACTTGATGCCTTAAAGAATAGATGGGGTTGATCTAGCATATAAGTGATTAATTATGGCTGACACGTGTCCTCCCCACTAAATTTATACATGCCATCAGTTAAGTGTTGGGTAAAGTAACCTATGGGCAAGTTAAGGAAGATCTGATGATTCACTAAAAGGCTTATAGTGAAGATGAATGAGATCTAACGTATAAGCCATTAAGTCATGCCGACGCGTGTGAAAAGTGAATAGTATTTTTCATGAGCTGCTGGTAGCCACACAATAGATGAGATGTTACAAAGATCTATGGTCGTGATTTAATGTTTTTCTCTGTGTTAAAAGGGTTGCAGTGAATTGTTGAGCCACGAAAGTTTAAACATGGAAAATTGATGATAGAAGATGTGGCCACCTCAAATGAAATTCAATAAAAATAGTTGATAGGGTTTCATATATGATGCACCACGTGAGTTTTTAAGTGCCATAACTATTGAAGTGATTGAAGCAGAGCTAAGGTTGTTGTATTTTTGCTGTGTGTTACAATTTTGCAGAATGGGTAAATCATTTTGTGACTGTATTTTTGGGAATTGTAAGTCATAATTGCAATAGGGTTTGAGTTCTGAGAAGCAAGTGAATTCTATGTAAAATTTAATACTATTAATTAAAAACCCTAGTTTAGAAATGGCTCCTAGAAGAGATTTCACTGGTAAAATTGATTACAAGGACAAAAATGTATGTGATGATATCTTACAATAGTTAAATGAATCCACAAATGATGCTACTAAACTCAAATAGTTAGTGCCTACAAATCATCATTTGAAAATTGGGGAAGGTTTGTACAATAGGGGTAGATGGGATAGAGATGCCAAAACCAACATAAGTGGTTTGAGTTTTTTTAGAATTGCCTTCAGCTAGAGGAATGCTTCTGCCCTGGATAGTAACATATGGCAGTACAATGTGGGAAAGTTGATAGTCCCTAGGGTGTTCATGGCCACAGATTTATCGATGATAATTGAAAAAAACTATGATAGTTTCTCTAGGGATCTGAGAGATGTAAATGGAAATGTCCTAATCTACATTAAAGCTGAGGTGTCAAGGGAGGTGTTTGATTTAAATGATCTCACTGTTCAAACAAAAAATATTGATATTGAATATTTCAAGGAAGTGTATAAAGTCTAACAAATTTACCTCAGGACTGGGCCTCTGTTAGAATATTTTACCAAGATAGGAGGTTTGATTGTGGTAGGTCCCAACACACCAAAACACTTCAAATTGGACTATTTCACTTCAAAGGCCAGAGAAATATACAGTGCCCTATGTCATATTTTTGGAGAAGATGAAGAAAAAATGATGCCAATCCATTACATGTTCATGATGATCCAAATTTTGCATCTGCATTTGGCTGTTGTTTTTTTATTTTTCTACTCATGTTGCTGATTTGATTCACCAAGGTTTAGTAGGCATAAAAGACACTAAAATAGTTAGGCCATTTTGATGGTACTCTATGCTGACGCACATGATCCTTTATAAAAATGTTGATTATTTTCAGAAATAAATGGATGTTATGAGATTTCAAGATGATGAAGAGATGGATGTTCAATTGTAGATTATAGACTTGTCTTGGGATAGGAAAGAGACCAGTTTTATCAATTTTTATAGATGTTTTGACTCTAGGCTTAGAGCACTATTATGCATAGATAACCCAAAAATTCACAAAGATCTGTTAAATCTTATGAGACCAAAGGAATATGTTAAATATTTTTAGAGTGTTCACAACTAGGGTGAATTCATTCTATATCCTATTTCAATAGTCATTAGGCTTTACAGTTTTAGAGGAACCCCAAATGTGCTCTCATCTAGAGTTCCACTCAAGATATGCCTTGCAGAAATACTTAGACAACTAGGTGGCTACAAGAGGAAGAATTGACTGGAAAAATGAAAGATAACATCTTTGCTACCATCACAATTGCACACTAGTTCATTATCACTAAAGGGGGGTGGACACAATTACACAAATACTTGGAACCTTATCATATGGAAACATCAGTGGTAAGATGCACTGATAATGAAGGATTCATTAGTGAGATGTTCAAAAAGATAAAAAAATGTTTAACTTTAGAGCATCAGTTCAATTTTCCCAAGGATGTAATTAGAAATGAGTATGACTTGCAAGAGAAAGAGATCAAAAGGGAAAAGTGGTTAGTATACAAGAAAACATTAGATTTTGTTCATCAATTTGATAGAGGATATGATCCCTTGAAAGTATTATGCCATGGGAAAAGAAGGTAGAATCCTTGGTGAACATGTTTGAAGACATCATGAAAACCCTAAACTAGAAGAAAAAAAGGTGATGGCAAGAGAACCAGAAAAGGCTAGGGATATTTTAAGAAGAGTTGCACAGGGAAGAATGGTTCCTCTAGGGAAGTATGTTTTATAGTAGAGAAAGGGGTACAGTATGATATTTCCTAGGACAGAGGTAGGTACTACTTCACAAATAAAAAGGTCCTTGGATTTTGATACACAATCATTGGCATCTCCTAAAAGGAAAATGATAGGAGAAGAGGGAGGACAACAAGAAGGTATCTATTCCCCTTCCCAATCTCCCCTACACATGGATGAACAAGTAATTGGTGAACAATTGGTACAGATGGGGAATGAAAGTCATATTTTTGTTACATCTCAAGAGATGCAAGAAGGGATGCCAGAGGCTCCCAAACATGCAGAGATGGATTTAACAGTAGCTGGATTTTCTAGTAAGGAACTAGACCCAATCACTAAGAAAGCTAGTGATAAATTCTTGTCAAATGATAAATTTGTTAAAGCAAGGGATTTTTTTAAATTTCTTTGGATAATTTATATTAATGACTTTAGAGAAATATGTCAGAAGAGGCAAAATTATCAGCCTAATAAAGATAAAGATGAAATTGAAAAATAAGTAAAGCAGGAAATGATAGCTAAGTTTGATAAGATCACTCCTAAATAAGGCAAATAACTAGTGAGGAAATGATTCCTTATTCTTCCTGAATGGGATATTACTGATGCCATACTTTTTTATCCATTAGGAAGAAGACAAAACCAATGCACACTAGTGGAGTGTTTACTGGTGTTAAGTTTAGTCATAACCATGTAGCATTAGTGATGTGGTTGATAAAGAAGAGAGAAAATAGGAAAAATGATGGAGATGATCATGCTGGACATTCAGACAGCCTGGTAGTAAAAAGAGTTCCATACACTTGAGGGGTAGAGGTAGCTGACCTCACATTATAATTTGCAAAATACAGCATGAAAGTGGCTAAAAAGAAAGAAGAAGTGATTAAAATCCTAAGAACAAAATTTGAGACAGTTCTGAAGGCCTATAATGATGAAAGGATAAGAAAATTTCTATCCTAGATAGAAAACAAGTAGCTCAATTTTCTCCTGAGAGAATGATAACATAGGATCCACATCAGCCTACTACATCTAGTCCAATTGTGACTTATCCTTCTTCTCCTATGCCATCAAGTCCTACTACACAAGTAGACTTGGAGTTAGAGAGAGAAAGAATAATTGTTGAGAGGAATAAATTAGAACAATCAAGGAAGAAATGGGATGAATATTGTACAACATTCAAAGAATAAAAGGCATGGATTCAATAAAAGTATGTCGATAAAATACATGCCACTTTTATGCAATGTACTCATGATTTGAGTCCTGCTTCTATTTACTTGCAAGGAAGGAAAATTGTTAGCATAACGGATGAGTTCAATGAAGGTAAGGATAAGTAGAACCCAATCATGGATAGATGGAAGGGAAAGAGGGTGGAATTGAATTTTTTCCATTCTATGTCCAATGACAAGAACAATATTGACATTGTGTTAACAAGAACTTATAAATGTTTTAAATTTCTAGTGGACTTGGATATAAAGAGGAGCATCATCTTGAGAAAGGTAGAGACATTGAGGAGGGAATATTCAAAAGATCATTATGAGATGTTTCCTAATCTTTTCAAGAAAGTGGTGAGATAAAGAAGGAATCCTTGTAGATGAGACAAATGAATGAGGCGTTGGCAATAAGGACCAACAATATTATAACTTTGGAAATAACACTTTTGTTTGCCCAAACTGTTGAAATCATTAGCAAGGCCATGTAATTTTTTGAATTCTAAAAAAAGAGGAAGTTGAGAAAGAAAAGGTCAGTTGGGATGAGATGAATAGAAAAAAGGATGAGGTTATGAATTTCCCTTGGCCAAGTGATGAGGTGTTGAACTCTTGGAAGGATAAATACAACACAACTAACCAAGGAGAAGATGATGTGGTATAGAAATAACAAATGGCAGTTCTTCCCAATAGTTTTGAATAAAATAGGTAAAGTCAAAAGATCATATATAAGATGACCATAGAAACAAAAACCAGATGGTAGCTTTCGAACAACTTTAAATTAGTTGCAATAACCAGGTGGTTAGAAGACAAAGAACTTGAGAAAATTTTGTAACAAAGTGGTTATCACTCCAGTTGTCATTTTGTATTTTATATGAGTCATGTATTTTGTCCTCATTCCAATTGATCTGTAACTTGTTGCAATATTATTATAGAAAAGGGTTCCCAAGATCATTGGAAGGGGCTGGAAAATCATACATTGTAAGGATTTTGTAAATTTTTTAGTCAAGGAAATATAGCAGACAATTATACTAGACCATTTTCAAGATTAGAAATAAAAGTGGAAGGTCTGTAGCTTTCTATTCAAGTGGCTATCTTTGACTCATTTTGTAAATAGAAGTGTGATTATCTATACTTAATACAAAGATCATGTTTCCAATCTCTCTTTTGGTGTTCATTTGATGAGTTTTGAATTTTTCAATTCATTAGCATAGATCTTATTTATGTGTATGTAGTAGTTTTAGAGTTTTGATCAAGGATCAAATTAAATGATTCTCCAATTAGTTCATAGATTCATTTGAGTATGCCATAGGATTTCATAAGTAGTATGGGTGTGGGATAATTGTGTTTATGGCCAGGAATCTTTGATAGTAATTAACTTCTACATACTGTATTTGTTTTGACTCTGTAGCCCAAATGGAGAAGGCACTGATCATAAGCTAGTAGTTCTCTTATTGTTACATTTCTAGTATATATTTTGGTCATATTTCTACAAAGAAAAAAATAAACACCAATAAGTCTTGTATCTTTATAATTTTGTTGTGATATTTTCATCTCATGCTCCATTTCATGGTTGATGTTCAATAAATAATTAGCCACTTATCTATTATCTCCCAGATATGTTGAGCATGTGTCAGATTTCCTGCTTGATTGGCATCTTAAAGAATATCTGTAGTTGTTATAGGGTATCCCCCCTTGGTTTAGCAGAACCAAAAGTGTAGAAGTTTGGTAGGAATTCTTTTTAGGTGGTCCTTTTAATTATATTGATAAATAGTTGGAGTTGGATTCTCTCTAAGATCATGTCATAAAGTGAAAGGGTTGTTGTCTAATCATTACAACATAAAAAAGAACAAACAAAATGGTGACTCTGCTCGGGATCTATGGAATTAAAGTGTAGTAAGTGAAGTAATATTTTTCAAGTTGATCTAGACTCCTAGATTTCTTACTTATTTCTAGCAGTTAGTTGACCATTGAAGTACAGAGTTATTGAGGCTAGTCCCAAGGTTTTATTGCATTATTGAAAACTGTTAGGGATTTTATTTACCCCCTCTTGTTATTCTGCTGATTTGTGAAGTCCTTTTATAGCACTATAGTATGAGGGAAATGTCAACCTGCAATCACTCACAACAAGAAACCATTAGAGGGTTAGTATCTAAATTCAAAGTAAAGTATCTTCATATCATCGGATAGAGCCAAAACAAGTTGCACCCATGAGGCTTGTTTGATTTTCTCTTTTGGATGGCATGTGCGTGTACTATCTCAAACACACAAGTGAAGTGAATCCTGAATGCAATGCAAATTTGGAACAATGAAGAAACTTAAGAACTAGTATGAGGAATTAGTCTCAAATTATTTCAAAAGGATGATCTTGAATTATGCAATTGAACATGAAAGATGCAAGATAACAACTATCATTCATTTTAGCCCAAAGTAACCTAGCATGTGATTTCTAAGTGATTTAAGCTAAAGACTAAGACCATGAAAACAAGCTATGAAAATCTAAAGTAATTCTAGCATAATAACAATGCACAATGAGAGATGAAAATTGAAGAGGAGAAGGCCTCTATTTATAGATTTTTGGGAGAGAAGAGGAGGGCTTGGATGAGGTTGCATCTATGTGGCATCCACATAAGAGACACATAAGGGACACGTAGGCTTGAAGGGATGGTTAAATTTGAGTCAAACTTGGCATTAAATGTTGAGTGGCTCAAGATTTCCAAGTGGGAGACAAACTTGTAAGAGGCATTTAAGAGGGATGAGTGACCTTTTTGGAAATAATTTTCCCACATGGGTGAGCATTCCATTATCCTTAAGAAGGTTAGGAATCACATTTATAATTAGGTTTAGAGGATGATTTAGTGAGGAAGCATGCTTAGAGGATGAGGTGATGGGTATAGAGTTGGAATAGGGTAGGCTTAGGGTAGGCTTCTAGATTGGATTAATAGGTCTCTAGGATAGGTTTAAATTATAATTCAAATTAGATTTGAATAAATCATAGCTTAGAAGAATTAGGGATATGGAGGGATTTTAAAAAATATAAATTTATTAAAAGGGGGATTTTATGAGACAGATGTATTTAAATAAAATACATTAGAATAGTATTTAAACTATTGATAAATACCAACTATGAAACTATTTAATTGATTGAATTAAATAGTTAGAGGAATAAAAGGGAATTTAATATTAATAATAATATTAATATTTTAGACGTCTACATTTTGCCCCTTTTTGACACGGCATTACAAGTGATGTTGCATCAAAGACAAGGAAATAAGTTGCCCCAGAGGAAGAGGGTTTCTAGGAGTCATGGTGAAGCAACAATGATAAAGGGTTGTGCCCCCTCGAGAAAAGAATGTAACAAAGACAATGTTGTGGGATTTTCTCGCAACAGGAAGGAGGAAGGGAGAGGAGGGAATAAATAGAAGCCTTCTGAAATGCAAGCATGAATGCAACTAAGAATATAAATGCAATCATGTAATTAAATGCAACTAACAAGCATTTGGGATCCATTTGTGTGAAAAATATGGAGAGTACATCCAATTTTGATATTGCAAAAGGAGGTATGCATCAGGTGTTAGAAAACACAGATGACAGGATTCCTTTGTGTGGACTAGACACTCAAACAAAAGAACACTACAAAAAAGATGCATGTATTAGTAGCCACCAGTCACAACGAACCAAGATATAGTAGATCGAGGTAGTGGTGAGTAGGTTTAAACTGACACAAAAAGATAAAATCAATAAAGAAGGCCTTATGACCAAGTAGTCATTCAGTCCAAAGTTCTTTCCATGAACAAGATTGATGTGATGAAGGATTTGATAAGCCGATGTCGGAAGGATGCATCCTGATGGGCAAGGATTAGATTTGATTTGTTGGAAAGATATTTGCTGGCAAAAGCTGTGAAAAGGATGAGGAGAAAGGAGAGTCAATCTCCAAATTGATTTGGTGAAAACATGATTGCAGTCACAGTGAGCAAACATTGCTGAAAATGTAATGATGCGAAATGTTTATTACAGGATGTTTGGATGATTTTTTATTATTTTTTTGGAATTTGTGCAAGTTTTTGATTTCTTTGGATGTTTTGATTTTTTTTAATTTTGTTGGATTTTGTGATTTTTTTAGGATTTTTTAATTGTTTGGATCTTTTGGTTTTTTGATGCATTTAAGTTGTACAACAAGAACAATTTATACAAAAATATACAGGGAGGGGGCGGAATGGAACAGAAAAAAATTTGGAGAACAACGGGGGCTATAAGAGAGGCTAGGGGGCTTAAAGAAGGTCATTTGTGAATAGTGAATAGTGAAAATAGAGCTCTAGAGAGAAAATATGGATGACAAGAGGATGAAGGGGTAGTTGGGAGACCACGTACGGACACATAGGAGACCTGCGGAGTGACCGGTACTGGTGAGTGATTTAATTGAGACCTCACATTTATTACTGTCAAAGTTTTAACACTTTCAGGAGCATGAGGAGGGTCATTAATGAGGGGTAATTAGGTTTCAGACTGGAGACATCAGTTCCTAAACCAGCATCTATGAAGATGCTGATCCCCAGATCAACGTCTTTGGAGACATTGATCCCCAAACCCACGTCTCTGAAGATGATGGTCCTGGACCGGCATCTTCAAAGACACCAGACCTAGACCTACATCTACAAAGATGGTGTTTTGTGAGGATAGAAAGCAGAGACACCAGTGCATGAACTAATATTTCTAGCTGAATCGGCACCTATGCCCAAAGGGGCAGACGTCGAGGGGAAGGGAAATAAAGGGACCCAGCAGGGGCTAGGGATGGGTCATTAAAAGACCTAGGGACAAGATGCCACATTTTGGGAGGGATTAGGCTAGGAATAGAAGAAATATGGGTTGACATGGTGGATTTTGAATCTTATAGGAGCACTTCCCACCATTGGGATCTTGGGAGCATTGACCGCTGACCATGGAGTTGGAGCCGTAGCTCATAGAGGAGGACTGGGGATTGTTAGTTATTGTCAAGTTGGAATATGTGCCCCGTTTCCATAGGCTATGGGCATATAATGGGATGATGACCACTTTGATCGAGAAGTGGCACAGTGACATGATGACCTTCCATCTGCCTACTAGAGAGGCTACGATCACACTTGAAGATGTCTGGCAGATCCTTCAGATACCTATCCAAGGGGTGATTCCATAGTATAGATTAGAGGATAGTGATCATTATATGGAGATCACTTTTAGGAGACCGATGAGGATGATTCCTACATACAAGAATTGGATGCCCTGGCACCTAGCGGTGGACTGGAGACTGCAATGGATAGCCCTATTTCTGGCTGGACTGATTGGAGGATGGAAGCTAGTTGATTTGGCTGGTCATGGTTTTGGTATGGGATGATAGAGGAGGGAACTTCTTATTGCTGGGGTACATTTTCCTTGGACAATTGTACCATGACTTGTACATGGCTGCGTACAGTGGGGTGTGAAACATGGGGACATGAGTCACTTTATTGTTAGTGTGGACATGGGAGCACATTGCAGTTTTCCAGCCAATGAGAGTGAGAGAGGCTTGGTAGCTAGGAGAGCCATATGCTTGTAGACATAGGTTACCATTGAGATACACCTCTGTCAGTCAAACTAGATACTGGTGTTGGTTGCTCGATGAGGTACAAGTTTTCTATTGGACCCCATACAGACTCTGTGAGCCATGCAGAGTTATGGACCGGGAGGTGGGCGTGGAGGATGGTTTTGAGGACTTTCTATACCTATCATATGTTCAGAATAATTTCTTTCTACTAGGGAGGACAATCCACCAGATAGAGAGATATAGACCATCTAGGGTTATGAGGTAGTTCAGACTATAATAGGGGGTGGTGGTAGAGGACACCTTACATCCTCATGTCACTAGGGAGGTAGGCATGTGGGGGAGATATATTGGTGCTCTTATAGTGAGGGCATTCTGGAGGACCATGGCTAGGATAGATTTCATGGCACGGCCAGATGTTATTGACACGGGGATGACTGTTGAGTACGCAGCATTGAGGGTTGCACACACACCATTGTGGCTTATAGACCTAGCTTAGGTGGCTGCTCATGAGAATCCAATAGGGGATACAAATGTTGATGACAAGACTACCATAGGAGATTCCCTAGAGACTTTAGTAGTAGGTCAGAGGAGGAGGCCACAGTAGAGAGGGGTTAGACCTCGGACAGAGCCACAAGCAGGGGCTGGACCAGATTAGGGGCCACATGGGCCACCAGGGGATGGTCAGGATTAGGGGCCACAAGGGCCTCCATAGGTATAGGTACATGCACCATAAGGGCTGCAGGGGCCACCACCATGGTTTGTGGCATAGGATACTCATGATATTTTCATTACAAAGTGAGACATCTTACAGACTGAGTGTGCATGACTACACGGGGTGCTGGGGATGGCACCAGTATTTGAGAATATCCTATAGACACAGATGATTAGGATACAAGGACTATTGGCTGCAAAGACAACACATGCAAACATGGCTGAGGGTGCCCTTGACACCTTATAGGGTAGGATTGACTCAGGAGAGTTTTCTATGGTTGACTTGATGCAGGATGTTGTAGAGCTATGGATTGAGATAGGTACATTGACAAACCAATTGAGTACTATGAACCTATAGATGGAGAAAGCCATAGAGTAGATCCTTGCATTGACCTTAGAGGGGGATGCATCATAGAAGCGGGCTGAGGTGTACAAGACTGAGTGAGATATCGCTAGGCAGGCAACCATTGCAGGTGGGGCTGGACAGGTTGTGGCAGAGGCTTTCGCAACTCACCGAGATGTGACCAGGACAGGCAGAGAGGAAACCCACTATCGGGTCTTGTATCATAATCTAGTTCCGTACAGACAGAGGCGCGAGTACTTAGAGAGGTTGCGATCACAGAGCACAGTCTAGACTTTTGCATCTCAGGGGTCTATTGGGATGCCACCATGTCCACCATGAGGACATGGAGCTGGATCATCACAACCACCTACTTGATTCATTAATGGACTATGTGTAACACCCCAAAATTGGCACCTTACAATTCTAAACAATTTTGGTGCATTTTCTCATCCTTGAAGTCCTATTGTACTAGGTGAATTCTCCTTCCTAATTGACTTTAATTGACTTAGTCTCTAATGAAGACAACCTAAATTTACATAAATCTCACACTATATTTAATTCCTAAATTTTCAAGGTTTATTAGCTAAAAATCCCTATGATTAATTAATTTAATTCTAAAGTCCTAAGTTCTTTTAAATTAAATTAATTCCACCCCCTTTAGC
>MU224676.1:683880-710339 GCA_018584345.1 Thuja plicata | reverse complement strand
AAAATAGTGGTACAATAATGTATATCAATATGTCTCATCTAGCCACTCCCACCTAGAGGAGGTAGAGGAGGTGGCATGGCCTGCTGCTAAGGAGGTGCCTATGGTGGTACCTATGGAGCAGCCCGTGCCCCAGCATACTCTAAAAATGGTAGAACCTAGTCCACTACCTCGGGAACTGTGATCATGTATGTAGCATAGTAATAGACAGACTGAGTAGCATTATATCTCACCTCTATCTGAGCTCTAGCCAGTGCCTCCTACAATCCCCAGATCTCTTGGTCTTGCTCGGCCACTCGAGTCTCCTAGTTGACCACCTGTGTATGGAAGTCATCTTGCTCCCTCTGTTCCTGTTTGACCCTCTCTTGACTCCTCCGGAGGGCCTCCTGTAGTTGTGCAACCTGTCCTTTTGCCGATGGATCGGTCATAACAATATCAACCATAATGGTATCCTCTCCCTGAACCTACATCTGATCCCATAGGTCTAGAAGGAATGGGAATCTGTGAAGTCCTCAACCATAGTACCCTCTCCTACTAAGGTGGTACCTGCTGAGGTGGCACCTGCTGCTGTAGTGGTGGCTGCTGCACCTGCTGATGTAGTGGTGGCTGTTGTGCCTACTACTATGGTGGTGGCTATACCACTTTCTATACATGTGGGCCCATGCCCATAGGAACTGTAAATCTAGGAAAGGGGTGTGATAAAATATGATCCCTGTATGTAGGTGTCATCCCTAAATTTGTCACCCCTGCCAAGTAATCCCACCTAGCTAGTGGTACTCGAGCATCTATCATGCTCCTGCCTTGGTCTAACTATTGTTGCTAGCCCTTCTTCATCTCATTGAAAAATTGGGCTTATGTATAATACTCCTGAGAGACGTCCTGAGGTCTCCCAAATTTTTGTAAGACCTGTGTCAACAAGAAGCACTCTATAACACTGATTGTGTGCCCGATCAAAGGATGTGAGTAGAACATATGTGGCAACTCATGTCGTGCATCATCCAAAACCTCAGTGGCTATCCATGGCCACCATATAACTACTGCCATGTCATCCAGCTGAGCTTGCCACTTATCTGTCTTACCTAGCACTGGCTGAGTCATGGGACCTGCATACCTATATAAATATGACTCTAAGGGCTACCGAGTATCATGGAAAATTGGACAACATACGGGAAGGTGCTCCCAGGCCCAAATCTGTTGGACGATGACTCATATTTCCATAGTCCATGCACCCCAATACACTATCCCATGCATCTTGTGATACATCTGCATGAGCATACACTCACCCCATCCGAATCTCACTATCGGACTAGCTAACATCCTCTGCAGCATGCCTCCCTATCCGCACTCCAATCCGTGCTGACCCCTATTAGGTACCAAGTGGAAACTCAAGAACAGTGCCAAGACAACTACCAGTGTATGATCTACACTGTACCTACTCATCAAATCATCCCAAGAGATAGCTCAACCCATCACTAGATCATCCTGGAAGATCACCCTCAGCACCAATGTACCTACCCTCAGCTGGGTATCATACTCCACACAAGCCCCGTAGAATGGTACTCTCAGGATCTTGTATATGTCCTCAAGAGTGATTTTCATCTCCCCCTATGGCAAGTGGAGTGTGTTTGTCTTTGAATGGAAACGCTTGATAAGGGCACCTAATAGACTGTGATTTACCCTAATATCGGGTGCATCACAAAGATATGATAAACCTAGCCTACCGAGATGGGCACCATTGACATCTATAAGTATCCATAGCAGCTCACCCATGACAAGATGGTGTGACTAAAATGCAATATCAGGGAAGTCAACCTGCAAAGCAAGCAATGACATTTGATCAGTATCTCGACATGATGATTCTTCAAAGCAAGGACAACAAATGCAGCTTTGTACCTATCCTAAACACAGTTCTGACACATTCTAATTGGCTAACTCTGTGACACCAAGGATGAAAAATTTCTAGACTAAGAAGGATTCCCATGTGAGGAAACTCTTTTCCCGCATGATATTTCTACCTCGCGTGAGACAGGATCTCTCTTTGTGCAAGATTCCGTCACTAGCGATGAAATCTTGCGCGACATTGAAATGCACCTCGCACGAGCTCGTTGAGGGGCCCTGTGTGAGGAAGCCCTAACCTATGTGAGGAATCTGATTTCTCGCATGAGGGGAAACCTAGGCTGGTGTGAGGGAACTATTTCCTCATGTGAGATTTAATGCGACAGACTTAAAAAGCTTTAAAACATGCTAAAAATGATCTAAAAAGTGATAAAAATTTGAAATGCAGGATGGTTTTCTGATTACTTGCAGGTGCGTCATAATCTGGTGGCTGGTCATGTCATTGGGAGGGCTTGAATCGATGTGTATGCATGGGAATGCTATCAATGTCAACTTGAGCTCTCGCCATCTCTAAAGTCAAAGGTGAATAATGATTTGAAAATGACCCCTCTAGGCCTTATATAGCTTTTGACCTAATTTTCAAAAGTGCTCTATTTTCCTCAAAAATTACACCCTTGGCTAAATTGACCATTCTGAATCCATTTTCATGATTGAAATCAAAATCTGACACTCCTAAGTAGCTCAAAATTGCATTTTGAAATTTTTGGACCGACGCGATCAGACGCTTATGCAGTCAACTTTCTGATGCCGCTTTCTTGTCAGAATCATCTCTCGTCATCATTTTCTCAGCTTCTACAATCTTTTCATCAAAGTCAACTCTAGTCAATTTTGGTCAAACTTGGTCAACTATGGTCAAACCTAGTCAATAGGACCTCTCGATTGCTCTAAACTGATTCTATCTTCTCTTGATCTATCTCTGAATTCCTCTAGATCTTTGATCTTATTTTTATCTATGATTTCTCGCTCTCAATCATCATTATGACATGTCATCTTTCAATTTCACTCCTGAGGGGGTAGGATGATTGTAGCATTGAATCTTTTTGCATCATTCTTCAATCAGGCTAATCTGAATCAAAAGTCACCATCGCTAGGGGCATCTCATCACTTGAGGCGTATTCAGTTTTCATACCTTATGGTCAAAATTGGATATTCCATGATGTTGACTCTCTAGGGGCATCTTGATGCCTCGCATGTGGTCATCTTGTCATCTATCTTTCTAGGTATCTGAGCAATGTAACTCGGATCGACAAGGATCAAGCTTTGTTCTAGAGATGATACTTGAAATCTCATTGGGTATTGGGGCAATCTAACCCTAATTCCTTAAAGTCATTCTTCGTTCTGAAGATGGCTCTCAAAGGCTCTTTTAGACTAGTATCTGGGCAACCTAACCTAGATCTCGGAGGGATAACCTTTGTATTGGGGAAATCTAACCTTGATTCTGGAGATAGTCCTAAATCTTCATCAGCTATCAGTGGACATTGGGGCAATCTAACCCCGTTTCTGATTTTCTCTCAATTGGTATTTGGACCGTTGTCTTTGTAATCTAACTTCAACTTCAGAGAATCATGCTTTATTCTAAGGATGGTTCTGCTTCTTGATCTTATTGGTGTCTTGGCAACCTAACCTAGACTCTCCAAATCTTCATCTATCACATCAGACTATTCTTTGAATCAATGCGCTGCTCACACATCAATTCAAAGAGGCACAAAATGTAACACCCCAAAATTGGCACCTTACGATTCTGATCAATTTTGGTGCATTTTCTCATCATTGAAGTCCTATTGTACTAGGAAAACTCTCCTTCCTAATTGACTTTAATTGACTTAGTCTCAAATGCAGAAAACCTAAATTTGTATAAATGTCACACTATATTTAATTCCTAAATTTTCAAGGTTTATTAGCTAAAAATCCCTATGATTAATTAATTTAATTCTAAAGTCCTAAGTGCTTTTAAATTAAATTAATTCCACCCTCTTTAGCTAATAAACATCAAAAGGAATTGAATAGTTATTTAATTATTTGAATGGATTATCCTCAAAAAGAATTCCATAATTCCATGTGAAAAGTCACTCATGTGGCAATAATTCATTTCTTGAATTAAATAATTCCTCATTTTGTCTCACCTTCCTCTATGGAGATGAAGAGTTAGCCGTTTCTTTCCAAGAAACTCTTCATCCTCTTTCCAGGTTCTTCTATATTATGGACTTCATTTTCTTCATTTGAGGGGAGTAATTCTGAGAGTATCTAAACTATAGCAAAATCTTATCTCAATTCTTTCATGTTTTCATTCATTTGTTGCATAATTTAGCTTAATTTCATTTAGATTAATAGCAATGTGCATCTTAAATTAGTTTTCTTATACATCAAATAGCTTAATTCTACCATCTTTCCAAGTTCTTAGCTTAATATATGTACTTTCATACTTAGATTGTAAGGACATTTCTCACATAGAATAGTTTCAATTTCAGTTTTTATAATGCTTTAAAATCCTCCATTTTAGCAATGGTCATGGTTGTTGGCTCTTAGTCTAAGAGGAATTGAAAAACCCCAACTAAATAGGAGGCAATAGGTCGATTCAATCAAATTTATGGAATGCACAATTCATGTTCATTTTCACAAATTCGATGATTGAGCAATGACCATGTTGTGTTTGTGCATGGTTTAGAGGTCACTTTCAAGCACACACACTATGTGACAGATATTTTTGCATTTTGAGATGTATATGTATACATATATCAGCATCGAGGTGCACGTGATGTATTTTATTGATGACAGACATTGTACTATATGGACATTTGTTATATACATATGATGATTGAGGACTCTATGATGTTTATCGCGTATGATTCTCATGGTTTGATTTATATGATGCTATGATGCATATGCTTATATGGAGATTGACATTGATGCTTGCAGGATGTGATGCATATGTTTGTCAAATTGTGGATGCAAAATGGTTTTATGCTTATGTATATATGATATATGACTGATGCGGGGTGGACGATGCTTATATGATGTACTGACGTGTGTGGATGTAGGATGTGATGTGATTTTATGATGTATGTATATGCTCATGTTTTATGAATGCAGGATGAATCTTAATGAATCTTAAAAATGCAAGACTATAATGATTTAAATGAGTTAACAATGAAATCTAAATGATTTAATAATGCAAGATGAAAATGAATCTAAATGATTTAACAATGCAAGACTAAAATGAATCTAAGATGAATTAATTATGCAAGATGATAACAATGAATCTAGGATGATTTTGACAATGCAAGATTTTAACAAGGCAAGATGAAAATGAATCTGAATGATTTAATATTCCAGTCTAAATGATTTAACAATACAAGATTAAAATGTTTTAACAATGCAAGATGATATAATGAATCTAAATTATGCAATAAAAGATGAACCTAACGCAATCTAATAATGAACCTAATGTGACAACCAGATGCAATGGATGCGACGAATGCAACGGATGAGATAGGACCCATATTTTTGGTGTGTGTTATAATCAAATGATGAACCAGCTAGGAGGACTAGGAATGACCAAGCAGGGAATGTTAGTGCGATAGTGAAAGGACAGGACATGACATGAATATACAACAACCAAACCGAATGCTTGATTACAAGGGAAGTAATTACAAGTGATTGATGTACAAAAGGTTGCTGTCGATATTTGATTAGATTGTGTTGTTGTTTTGATGCGTGTGATAGTTTAGTATGATGATTGATTAGTTCAAGAGGAAAGATACATCCTGCGAGAACCTAGAGATGATGGTGATCTAGAATTATGTCAACGAGAGGAAGGATACATCCTCAATGGACCCATTTCTAGAAAGATGGGATTCATAAATTTGATTGGTCAAAGCTGCACTACGATCAAACTGTGGAACCAAGATGTTGCTAAAAGGAACTTGCTGAAACATAGGATTTTAAGAGCGTAACTGGATCATGTTCTATAATGATACCAATCGAGGACATGAGATATATACAGGACTGAAGCTCAGGGATTGCGATAGCACAATGTATAGATAGCAATATACAAGAAGGTATGTACAAAAGCTCACGACACAAGATAGGAGAATCATTTTGGTCTAGTGTGTGTGATATGTGAACACCTAGGGAATACGGGAAATGATGATGGTGATGGAGGGAAATTAGATATTGATAGATAATGGATTGGTCCACTATGTGTGATGCCTGTTGCTAGGTTTTCAACATGCATACTTGTCCAAGGTGCTTGATTGCCAAGTTTTCAACTTTGGGCGAAATTTTTCTCTTTATTCTGCTCTTTTTTTTTTTTTCATTTCTTTGGATCTTTTTCATGTTTTTGATGTTGTCCAAGTGCTCGTTTGCCAGGATTTCACTGAGACAACCATTTTTTTAGCTTCATTTTTTTGTCTTTTTGAGATTTTTTCAGGAGTCTTTTCCATTGTTTTTGTACTTTTTTTTTTCAGGACTTTTTATACATTTTATGGATTTTCTCAGATAACTTGAATGAAAATCCAGTCGTCAGGCATAGAAGCACTTGAGATGAATTATTTTGATAGGATCATTCAAGGGTTCTCCTTTAGGAGTGGAGAGTTGATATGCCCCAGAACCAAAGCATGCAATAAATATATAGGGACCTTGCCAGGTGACTTCAAACTTACCTTTCTTTTCTCGATCAGTACTCACTTTCTGATTTTCTTTTAGCACAAGATCCCCCACCTGGAACTGACATGGGTGGAATTTCTTGTTGTAGTTCCTCTTGAGCCTCTTTTGATAGACAATCAGGTGATCATAGGATTTTTGGCACTTCTCATCTAGTAGATCAAGCTGTGTGAGTCTTCCTACGCGGTAATCTTCATCATCAACCAGGCCTCTCAATGATACTCAGAGAGATGGTAGTTCGACCTCCATTGGTATGACTCCTTCAGCACAGTAGACTAGGTAATATGGAGTGGTGCCTATAGGAGTATGATAGGAAGTGCGGTATGCCCAGAGGGTAGGATTGATCTAGAGATGCCAGTCATGACCAATATCATTGACAATTTTCTTGAGGATTTTGAGGAGGGTTTTATTAGTTGGCTCAGCTTGGCCGTAACCTTGAGGGAAATATGGACTGGAGAAACGGTGATGGATATGGAGGTGAGCACATAGATCACTGATGTGTTGAATTTCAAATGGTGTACCATGATCTGTGAAGATAGTGGAGGGTATACCGAAGTGGTGGACAATGTGATAGATGATGAATTTGGATATCTAGACACCTATAGTGAGGGTGAGTGGAATTGCTTCAACCCACTTTGTAAAGCACTCCGTTGCTGTTATTATGTATTTGTGGCCTTCAGAAGAAAGGGGAGTAATCTTTCCAATGAGGTCAAAGCCCCAACAAGAGAAGGGCCAAGGAGGTGCAATAGGTCCGAGGTCCTAGGTAGGAGCATGAATCAGATTAGCATGCTGTTGGCAAGGTACACACTTTTTGATGAACTCACAAGCATCATGTTCCATTGTAGGCCAATAGTACCCTGTATGTAAAAATTTCTTGGCTAGGAACATGCCACTTGTGTGGGCACCACAGATTCTAGCATGTACCTCTTGTAAAGCCTAGGTGGCTTCATTTTCATCTAAACACCTAGAGAGAACATTGTGATAACCTCGATGATAGAGGGTGTTGGCTACAAGGGTGTAGTGGGAAGATCTGTGAATAAATTTTTTGCATTGAGTTGTAGTGAGGCAAGGGGATATGATACCATTTTGTAGGTAAGCTTGGATATTGTGGTACCATGGGGACTGGGGACCAACCAAGACACATACGTGATTCAAATCATCATTCTCATAAGTGGGAGCATGAAGTTTCTCAACTACAAATTTGTATTGTGTAGATTCGTGAGGAATCTCTAAGAGGGAGCCAATTGTGGCCATTGCATTAGCAGCCTTGTTCTGCAAGCATGGTACTTGTGTAATCTATAAGTGGAGTAAATTCTCTTTCATCTTGTCAACCATCTACTTATATGGCATTAATTTGTCATCTTTGGTTTGACACTCATCTAGGACCTATTTGATGATGAGTCCTGTGATTAGTGCCTCATATTCTGTTATGTTGTTTGTGCAAGGAAATCCCAATTTGAATGACATAGGAATATAGTCACCTTGAGGTGTGACAAAAAGTATTCCTGCCCCTGCGCCATGAGTTGTGTAGGACCCATCAAAGTAGATTTGCCAAGTAGGTTATTCGTTTATCATGTACAAATGCTCATCTGGAAATTTTTTGACCAAAGGATATGTGTCCACCAATGGTGCTTCTACTAGCTGATCGGTGAAGACTTTCCCTTTAATGGCTTTTCTATCTACATATTGAATATCAAACTCACTTAGCAGCATAACCCATTTTTTCATTCGACTGGCGAGCGTAGTCCTGGAGAGTAGGTACTTGAGAGGATCCACTTTTAAAATGAGCTTGGTTGTATTACTAAGCATATAGTGGCAAATTTTTTGAGTGGCAAAGACCACTGCTAGACATGCTTTTTCCATAGGAGAATAATTGAGCTCATAACCTACTAAAGTCTGACTGATATAATAAATAGCCCTTTCTTTGCACTCATCATCGAACTAAGCAAGGAGTGCCCCCAGTGCTGTCGTAGTAGTAGAAATATACAAGATGAGTGGTCTACCAGGTATAGGAGGTACCCAGATGGGTGGATTAGCCAAGTATTCTTTGATCTTGTCAAAACTCTTTTGACATTGAGGATCCCATTTAAAAGTGTTATATTTTCATAGGAGATGAGTGAATAGTTGGCACTTGTCTTCTAGCTGGGAGATAAAGTGATGCATAGATTGTAACTTTCCTTGGAGGCTATGTAATTGTTAGAGTGTCTTTGGTCGGGGCATCTCTATGATAGCTTGTACCTTCTTTGGATCTATTTCAATGCCTTGTCTAGATATAATAAACCCAAGGAGTTTTCCTGGTGTGACCTCAAAGACACACTTCTTAGGTTTGAGAATTAAGCAGTAGTATTCTGTCAAAGACACATTCAAAAACATTGAGGTGGTCTTCCTTTTTAACTGATTTTTCCAAGATATCATCTACATAGTCTTGAAGGATCTTGTGAATCATGTCATGAAAAATGATAGTCATGGCCCTTTGATAGGTTGCCCCAGTGTTATTCTAGCTGAAAGGCATCATGTTATAGTAGAAGGTGCCCCAGGGGGTAGTGAATGTTGTCTTGTACTGATCTTCTTTTGTAATACAGATCTGGTAATATCCAAAAAACCCATCCATGAGTGACAAAATCTCATGTCCTATTGTGAGATCCACGATCATGTCTATGTTTGGCAATGGGAAATCATCCTTGGGACATGCCTTGTTGAAATCTCAGAAATCTATACATATCCTAATTTTTTTATCAGGTTTAGACAGTGGCACCATGTTAGAAATCTAGTCAGAGTAGTCAATGGCACAGATGATCTTGGCTTGGATTAACTTCTCTAGCTCTGATTTGACAAGAAGTGCCACTTTAAGATTCATCTTTCTGAGCTTTTTCTTGATAGGTTTGATGTTTAGGTCCACTGCTAGATAGTGAACCACCAAATTTGGGTCTAGTCCTGGCATGTGGGAGTAAGACCATGCAAATTTATCGATGGATTCCTTTAAAAGGGTGATGAGATCTCATTCTTTTTCAGTCAAAGATGCTTCTATGTATGTGATGGCGGGATTTTCCTTGGTGCCCAAGTTGACAGGTTTTGTTTCTTCAATGAGAATCGATGACTATTCAGGCCTGTAATCATGGATTAGAGGAACAAGAGAATCTTCATCCTATCGTGCCTCAGGGAGGTTTTCACTAGAGGATACACCCTTTTTTTTTACTATATTATGATCAGATAGCACCCTGGAGAGGGGTTTGCGCAAGAGGATTGATTTTTCTCTTATTCATTTTTTCTTTCTTCTTGATTTTTGTGGCTGAAGTTCTACTCTTCCCCAAAGTATGCCTTTGGGTCCATTTTGTAAACATATGTTTAGTCTTTCCCCCATTCATTGCTTTGGTCAATTTCTCCCATAAAACTTAGGAGTGCTTTCTCGCTTTGGAGCACATCAACATGTATGACACTTGGTTGCTCCTAGTCTATGAGTTCAGGATAGTGGAGGGGAAGGTCAATGAAGAGAATGTATAGTTGGCATAGGACATAATTATCGAGGAAGGTTTCATTGTCAAAGACAATGTCATAGGCTCTCACAACTTTCTCTTGTGGGATATCTTCAATGTCAGTGATTTTTCCTAGGGAAGGACAAGAGGCAAAGATGTTTTCGTTGGTACCCATTCGTGTCAGAGTCCATGCCAAGGCCTAGGTTCTTCTCTCATCGAGTAGGTACAATAGGATCTTTCATTCCTTTCTCTTCATAACCAAGGTGACCTCCTTGATAGTTCCATTTTTCTATCACCAGCTTGTGAGTCATAGGGTACTTACCTTTGAAGTAATTGAGGCGACTTGTGTCCTTGGGCGGTAGATCTTTATAGAGCTAGTGGTTGATGTTTGGTGTCATTTCCTAGCCACTCAATGTACCTTTTGAGATAAAAGTGGTAGGACCAAATTGTAGTTCCTTGGTTTCCTTCGGTTCTGTCTTGCTTAGATTAGGTTGGTGGCCTTGAGTGTGTGGATCAATTGGTAGTGATCCAACTATGAAGGCATCAGATAAACTATACTCACCACAACCATTGTTGTTGATCTTGACTGTGGAAAGGGTGGAGGAAAGGATTGTTTCTGGGTCTAAGTGGGTTCAAGATGGACTAGCGATAGAGGTGCCAATGTCAATCCCAGGATAGTTTTTGGAATGTGGAAAGGATGTTTCCAACGTGATACAGTATGTGAAGGGCTTTGGATCTACACGGATGGTGATCTCAGTGCCATTGGATGGAAATTTGATGCACTAATGGTAGGTGGAGGGGATGGCTTGCATAGAATTAATCCATGGGCGTCCAAGGAGGATGTTGAAGGGAAGGTCAAGATCAACAACATGTCATACTATATCCTAGATAACAGGGCCCACTTGAATGGGCAATGAAATGGTGCCTTTAGAAGTCCATTCTAAATTGTCATATGCCTTTATTGTGATAACATCATTTGTTATATTAGTTTCAGTGCAACCCAACTGTTTTATGAATTTTAGAGTACAAAGATTTAGGACCAAACCATTATCTATCATGACTCATTTGATGGAAAAATCTTTAACCATGACAGCAATACAAAGTGGGAGATTATCGTCAGGTTCTTCTGAGGGTACGTCTATTGGTTTAAAGGAGACACTGCAAGATGCAGACAAGTGTTTGACAAGGTTTTGGAATTTAGTGAGGTTGATGTCACTAGGAACACGAGATTCTTGCAAGGCTTTAATAAGTATCCCTTGATAGGTGGGTGAGGTGCGGAGAAGACCCAGGATGGAAATTTGGGCAGGATTATTCCCTAGGTGTTCCAAAATGTTGTACTTGGTACCAAAAGATAGAAGGGTACTCGCACCTACAACTATTTTTCAACCTTGATGAGTGGTGAATGCACATTGTTTATCGACACCCTTGACATGGATGACATTGATAGCGGACTGGACTTGGGATATGCAGTTGATGAGATTATCATAGTTGATATATGCATTTGTATAATCTTTTCTATGAGCATTTTCTCCTTGCTTACCCTTCCCCTGATCAGAAGATTGAGTAGGATTGCCTGGGCCTTTACCTGAGGTGTGCTCAGGAAATGCATTTTGATAGATTTTAAGGCCTGTGTTTGGCGATGGTTGGGGAGGAGAGTCCACTTCAATTTCTTTGTGGTCAATGAGATCCTAGATATAGTGCTTTAGATTCATGCATTTGAGAGTAGTGTGTCCCTTAACATGATGATAACCACAATACTCATTGTCTTTATACCAAGCTAGCTTAGGTGTTGAGTCATCAAACGAGTGTGTTTTTGGGTACATGACTTGGTTAGCTAGACCAGCTTGTTGAAGATGACATCTATGGGTTTACCCAAGGGGGTAAACATGCATTGTGGTGCATCAGAAGCATGAGTTCTTTATTGTCTATGTGGGACTGATATAGCATTTGTCAGATTCATAGGACCTTGATAGTTGGGTTGATATGATGTCCCTGGAGGGGGATAGATAGTTGTGACTTGAGGGCATGTGTTTTGTTGGTACGTTGGTTGGTGATACATAGGAGCGGGGTGTTGATACATGGGAGGAGGTTGTGTATATGTTGGTGGTGCTTGATGATAGGTTTGATTGGGTGTATTAGGACCAGCTACCACAACCTAAATGTGTTTTGTGTTAGTGGCTCCATTCGTTACCGCATTCTTGTTCTTTTTTCTATACCGTGATCGATCATTGTTATGTTTGTCAGGATGGGATTCTTTGTAGTGCTTATTGGCACCATCTTCTATGAGGCCTCACTCAAGGTCCATGCCTTTGATTCTG
The DNA here is from genome assembly GCA_018584345.1 of Thuja plicata. Taxonomy (NCBI): domain Eukaryota; kingdom Viridiplantae; phylum Streptophyta; class Pinopsida; order Cupressales; family Cupressaceae; genus Thuja; species Thuja plicata. The sequence continues at coordinate 697,993 of MU224676.1, read as the reverse complement.
ATATTGTGATAAGTTTGTATACAATTCATGTGCTTGATATGGGCAAGTTTAGGATGGAGGTTGTTGATGAAGATTTTGATAAGATGCTACTCAGGGGGTTGATAAGACAACCTTGGAGAAAGCCCTTGCCAGTACTGAAGATAATTGGTGAGGCTCTCTCCCCCCTTTTCTTTGGAATTGCATAAATCAAGGAGTGAGAGTTCATTTTCAACGTTATGTGCGTATTGGGCGATAAAATTTTTAGATAGTTCAGCGAAAGTAGAGACTATGCCATAGGGTATTTTGTAAAACCACTCAAGAGTGGTACCTCCTAAGATTTTGGGAAATAGTCTCATGAGGAAATTATCACTATAGGCCACTTCTTGGGAGGCCATGTAGAATTCTTTCACGTAGCTCACAGGATCCCCTTTCCCCTGATCTTTATCAAACTTGGGTGTTTCAAAGTGCTTGGGGAAGGGTATTGTAGTGATAGATCGATCAAACAGATAAGGGAACACTTCATCAAATTTTAATTTTTTAGCTTCAGTCCCTGCTTTTAGCTCCTTGAGAGAATTCTTCATTTCCTCCCACTCATGGTTGACTTGCGGGGGAGGATTATTGGCCATGATTGTATGGGTTCCCTGAATCTGATATGGATCAAACGGTGAGTATGAAGGATTCTATGGGGGATATTGTGGTATTCAATATGATGGTTTTTGATCAGCGTACATGGGCTATTGTGGTGGAAGCTGTGGTTGAGGGGAATATTTTTGTGGAGGAGGTGGCGGCGCTTGATAAGGTTGTTGCAACTGTTGGAAGTATGCTCGTATTTGCTGCAACATTGGATAAATGGGCTGAACCTATTTTGCACTTGCATGGAGTGGAGGATAAGTGTTTTGTGGTGGAATGCCCCCAGTGGCTATAGTGATGAAATTGGCGTTACTGGGAACATTGATTTTCTCTGGTGGTGGAAAGGTTTGCGATGCAACAGAGGATGGTATGGCTAGGTAGTTGGAGGAATGAGTTTGCTATTGTTGCATGGGTTGGATGAAAGGATTAGCAAACTGTTGCAGTGGTTGTGCCATGGAAGGATTTTCCCCCTGCATTTGTGGTTGTAGTTGTTGTGTAACTTGGAGGGTAGACTATGTAGTTAAGAAGGGGTTGATTTGTTGCTATTGTGCTTGGGATGTGAATGGGTTGGTAATATGTTGCTATGGTTGTTGTTGTTGGGATGGTTGCTAGATGAATTGTTGTTGTTGAATAGGTTGTTGTTGTTGGATAGGTTGTTGTTGTTGGATAGCTTGTTGCTTCTGTTGGATAGGTTGTTGTTGTTGTTGGATAGGTTGTTGCTGCTGGATAGGTTGTTGTTGTTGGATAGGTTGTTGCTGGATTAGTTGTCATTGTTTCTGGATTGGTTGTTGTTGTTGTTGGATAGGTATTTGGGGTATGACGAAGGGATTGGTAGATGGTGGTTGCATGGGAGGATTTGGATTGGTTTGCATTTTTAGAAAAATGGCTGGCACATGTTGCGGTTGCGTTGCTAGAGGAGCGGGGAAAGTGGACCCTTGTGGGTATAAGGGTTGGTTATAGGCATTGGTAGGTGGCATGCCTGTGGTGAAGAAAGGAAAAATAGGCATGGAGACTTGGGTGCTTTGATGCTATGAACTAGTTATTGCACTTTGAATGGGATGAGTAGGGATGGGTGGAATGGTGGTTTGCTGCATGCTGACTGGTGGTGGTAGAAATTATGCCACAAATGTTGGGAACATTTATGAAAGTGGAGCGGTTGTGAATTGAGGAGGTGTTTGTATAGTGATGTGGGGTATTGCTTGTGCTGCTGATGTTGGATCAGGAGGTGGGGCTCCCGAGGTAAATGAAGGTGTCGTGTGCATGATGGAGGGTGGGATGGAAGGCTGTACTACTTGCGCTATAAGAGTTCCCACTTGTGGAGCTTGCTGAAGTGTATCACAAACTTCATTTCTAGTGGGAGGATAACATTCCCCTAGAAGTGCCATAGGTCATGTGACAAGTGTGGGTATAATCCAAGGTGGGATTTGAAGTCCTTGTTGTTGAATGTCTAAGAGTACCTGACTGTTGTTGCATCCACTGATGGTGCTTACGATGTGGACATGCACTGGATGATTGATAAATGTTTCTACAGTACTCATGGTGGGAGGCTCATTACTATCTACCCAGATGTGTTCAATTTGTTCATTGGGCTGAGGTGCATAGGTAAACATGGTGTTAGTGTTGTCAATCATAGGATTAGATGAACTAGCGGCAAGATTGAGGTCCATGTTCTTCCTCTTCTTAGTGGCTCAAGTGTTAGGTGGCATGAAATGACTACCCTAAGGGGATATGAGATGAAAGATGTAATGAAAGGATGTGCCTAGGAAGCTAAGGATGATGATGGGAGGATTAGGATGCATCTAGGATGATGGATATGCTCCTACAGATTAAGGATGACTTGATGTATGCAAGGATTAAGGGTTGCTTTCGCTAGTGTAAGATCAAGTGGATGTGATTGTCTACCTAAGATAGACCTATGGCCTTTGGTGGACAAGATTCTCTGTCAATGCAAACCAACATTTTGATCAAGGTGATGAGGTTGCAAAGGAAAAGGGGATTATCCTAAATAATGCTTAGTAAAGGACACTCAAGGATGGGGTTTGATTAAGATATAAGTTCTAAGAAACTCAAAATGGGGTGCAATGCCAAGAGAAGCGTGTGATTAGGGATGCTTTGGATGATGATTAAGATTATGCTAGGCTGATTAGGATTGAAATGTAGGATGACCCTGGGATGAGTGTGTGATGTGTTTCTAAAGATGAAAACCTAAAGGAGGTCCTAAAATGCAAGCTAAGTGAGCTTAAGAAGAGGAGGAATGTGTGTTTGTTGTGGTGGACCAGATAGTCATATTGCTCAAATCCAACAAAAGCAGTGTTTAGATGATATTTTGCCATGAAAAGAGCAACCTTGTTGTTGTAAATCACTTTATCAAATTCTTCCCATTTATGAATTTCTTGTTGGATGGAATAAACGATGTGTTGGTACTTGTTAGCTTCTTGGGTTGTATTCTTCTGTTCTCTTTGCACGGGTGGTAATGAAGTTTTTACCTTCTTATGTTTCTTGGAATTGGTCATGTCCTATAAACAGATTTGATTTGGGATGAGCAATTGGAAATTTTTGCAAAAGGTCAAATTTTGAAGATTGGAGCTCATGGTAATCTGAAAAAGGATGATGTTTTGATGATTTGGCAAAAGTTTGATTTCTATATGATTTTCAATAGATTTGTTCCATGGAAAGAACCAATTTCAACATAGTCAAATCAGAAAATAACAAGCATGTGTCTAGAAAATAATCTGACAAGGGACAAAGCAACCTTGATGGATACAAGCACGTGACAAATTTGAATGTTAGGTATTCCGTTTGTGTTTCAGATTTGTTAATGATCTTCAAACACTTCAAGAAAAAATCTACCTAGGAAATTGGCTTCGAATGAAATATTATAGACCCATTGCTTGGTAGTCCTTCAGCTCACACAACAGTGTCACCCCTGAAAGGGTGCCCGTGTTTTTGCCTTTTTCCAAGTATTGTTGCCATGCTACGAAGATCTCTTTCGCAACACAATACCTTAGGACATATATGATGGGGATCTTGGGGGGAGATTCTTCCCTCCCTTCACACTATGATAAATGACCGTTAGGAGGTAAATCGGGTAGCTTTTATACCTAGAGTGTTTAGTAAGTGTCTTTGTTCGATTGTATTCTCTATGTCCGTGCAAGCACGATTTAGGCGTATAGCCCCATAGAGCATCTTGACAGAAGTGGTCACATAATCATGATTGAGACCATGAAGCCACAATTAAGCTAGACGAGAGCTGAGTATAAGCTCAAATGCCAATCGACTCCCAAGGCTTTAACCCCAAAGAGTAAATTTTTTTAATGTGAGTTAGAGTGGTGTGGCTTACACCTTGTTCTCACGTGGGTCATTCCCAGGAGATTTTTCCCTCGACCAACATGCCCATCTAAAGGATTAATTTGAAAATCATGGATTGGTGACGAGAGGAGTCTAGATTTATGATTTTCCCACAAGGAGAAAAGAGCATACTCTCCTACCTAATGTCATTTTCTCCTAAACACGCAAGACAAGTTTGTTCTTTCCCAAAAGATTTAATTGTTTAACACAAAGCAAGTGTGTCTAGGTTTTTGATCTTCCAAAAGGGAAGAGAGAATAATACCCTAACACTCACTTCGGATTAGACAAATAAATCTAGCTAATTAGTCTATGTGCCTAAGAAAAGATAATCACAAACATGATCGTTTGGTAGATTTTGATTTGAGGCAACCTGCAATACAAACATAAGTAGTTTTGAATTGATGTCTTTGGCCAACGGTGCTGCAAGATATTTGGTTAGTAGTTTCAATTTCATCCTTTGAAAAGCATTGAAAACACAAAAAACACTTAACAATTGTTAGTAAAGGATAAAAAATAGTCTGTTAGAGTGTAAACACCAGTTCAGGGTGTAGACGTTGGTTCTGTGTGTTAACTTAAAAATGACAGAATGTAGGAAAACAGGACAGAAAACACATAAAACCATAAAATTGCTATACTAGTCAGAGACTGTGATTTGTTAAACACAAACACCGATTGATGATTTTCTAAACTGATATTTACGCAGACGCCAAAACCTGAATCAACATTTCTGCAGACGTTGTTGTACCTACAAGTTCACAAAAACACAGCAAAAAATAGAAACAAAGTTACTTTTTCTTCCTTCTTAGTCTTTGATTTGATCAAATTTTGTCATTTTTGAATCATCCAAACATTTAAAAGCTATTTTTCTTTAAAAAGTTATCAAGATTTATTCCCTTAATGAAAATTTGACATTATAATTGCTTGTAAAATGGATCTCTGCTAAAAAAAAGAATGCTAAAATGCCTAAAAGCAGTGGGAAAGATTGTAAATCTTAAAAAATTGAGAAGTTATGTTTGAAAAGCTCTGAATATCAGTACCAGGTGGAAATGCTAGTTCAGGGCACAGACATCGGTTCAGGGAAGACATCGAATGATAGTGCATAGAAAAACAACATTTGCGCAGACGCCTCTACGTAAAATGCAAATGCTGATCTACGTGTCTGGAAAAATTTGAAGAAAAAAGACAAGAATTTAGAAAGATTTAGGGATGTGGGTCCCACCGGGCATGCCAGAATGTAGTATGAGGAAAATTTCAATCTGCAATCACTCACAACAAGAAACAATTAGAGGGTTAGCATCTAAATTCAAAGTGAGACGAAAGCAAGCAAAACAAAGTAAAGTATCCTCATATCATCAGATAGAGCCAAAAAAAATTGCACCCATGAGGCTTGTTTGATTTTCTCTTTTGAATGGGATGTGGGTGTGTTCTCTCAAACACACAAGTGAAGTGAATCCCCAATGCAATGCAAATTTGGAACAATGAAGAAACTTAAGAACTAGTATGAGGAACTAGTCTCAAATTCTTTCAAAAAGATGATCTTAAACTATGCAATTGAACATGAAAGATGCAAGATAATAACTATGATTCATTTTAGCCCAAAGAAACCTAGCATGTGATTTCTAAGTGATTTAAGATAAAGACTAAGAGCATGAAAACAAGCTATGAAAATCTAAAGTAATTCTAGCATAATAACAATGCACAATGAGAGATGAAAATTGAAGAGGAGAAGGCCTCTATTTATAGAGTAGGAATAGGGTAGGCTTCTAGATTGGATTAATAGGTCTCTACGATAGGTTTAGATTATAATTCAAATTAGATTTGATTAAATCATAGCTTAGAAGATTTAGGGATATGGAGGGATTTTAATAAATATAAATTTATTAAAAGGGGGATTTTATGAGACAAATGTATTTAAATAAAATACATTAGAATAGTATTTAAACTATTGATAAATACCAACTATGAAACTATTTAATTGATTAAATTAAATAGTCACAGGAATAAGAGGGAATTTATTAATAATAATATTAATATTTTTGGACATCTACAAGTATAAATTTTATTATTCAAAGTTAGCGTGTATTTTTCCATCTAAGTGCTGGGTGGCAACTCAAAGAAATCTCTGCATCAGTGCTAAGTTATAAATCATTTTACATACACTATCTAAATATGAGCTATAAATATACTAGATATAGGATGAAGAATAATCTTGAGGGTAATCTAGAAGCTGAGATCCCATCAACTTATGGAGCTAAAACTTGGAGGAAGAAGAGGAACATTGGGATGGAAAATTCCATGCCACCTAATTTGAATGAAGATGTACCAGAAGTTCATGTGGGTGTATATTTAGGATTGGGTGTATATGGTGACTATTACTCTCAAAGTGAGAGAGATGAGAATGCACCAAAATATGTTAAGAAGGCGGTCTATAGTGAGCCCCATGGACATGAAAAAAGGTCAAGAATAAAAAGAAGAGGAGATGAGAATAGTAATGTCCCTAGTGCTTTGAGCTCTCCCTCATCACATATTCCTTAGGCTAACACTCATAGAAGAGAAATATCCATTATGGAAGAAACCTGTGAATCTGAATCTACTCTCCCAGATTTGGAAGAAATTTTTGAAGTTGGTGAACAGGAAAGAAAGATCCAAGAGTATATTTCCATAATATAAAGAATAGAAAAGGAGAAAGAGGATAGGATTAGACATGCTTAGATAAAATCTAAACAATTTAAAAGGAAGTTTTGAGACTTGGAGGCAATCAATTCCACTATTGCACCTGAAAAGATTGAAAATGAACCAATTGTCCAGTAGTTGTATAACATCAAAAAATCAAAGGACAAGGGAAAACAAAAGGAAGTGGGAATTGAAATAAATGATCCTGAAGGTAAAGGCCCTCTATTGGATCCCATGTTAAAATTGGATACTGAATTGGAAAGATAGGAGGGAGAAGGAGATTATAGCTAAAGAGTTAGAGAAAACTAAATTGGAGTCCTCTGCTCGAGAGATGAAAAAGAAAATTGAATTTCTCAGGAAAACCTCTGGTCCTCCTCCTGTTTTTACTAATGCTAAATTGTCTCTAAATTCAGGAATGAATCTTCCACCACTAGCTAGTCTTGGTAATGCTACCACATCAAATGTTGCATCATCAAATTCTCAAGGTACCGGTCCAACACAAAAAACACTTGTCTATACAAAAAGGTACAGGCAATTTATTTTCCTGGGTATTCTAGGTTATCCAAATGAAATTCCTAAAAATATTAGGGATAAGATTCCAAAATATGCTGGTAAAAATGTTATAACATGTGAAGAGCATTTAAAGAATTTCATGGATATGATGGATGATTATGAGATTGGAAATGATGATATAATGATGAAATTATTTGTTCAATCACTAACTGAGGATGCCCGAGACTGGTTTAGAGGGTTTCCCCATGATTGTATTGGATCCATGAATGAAAAAAAATAATGTTTTAGAGATCGGTATGGGGATAAGACCAATGCAGGCTTCATGTTGAATGAGTTCAAAAATATAAAGAAGAACTCAAACGAAGAAGTGGTGTAATTTAACATCAGATTCCAAAGGGCAATGCATAAACTACTCCAAGTAATGAGACTAGATGATAAGGTATGTCTTGGCACTTATCTTAATGCTTTTGATGCAAAAATGGGTTATCTATTAAGAGATAAGAATCCTAGAAATATTAGAGAAGCATATAAGATTGTGGCAAACATTGAAAAAAATAGAAGAGTGTGAGGAAACGTGGGTAGGACAGAGGATTGGAAGCCAACAAGGCTCAATAAGAAGGATTCAGACAAACCTATAACTGGTAAACCTAAAGAAAATGATAGTCTAAAACAAATCCTAAATTCTCTAAAGGATCTAAAGCCTAGAGAGAATAAGAATAGTAAATCTCCTAATAATGATAAACCATCCTATGGTAATTGTAACAGACAACCTAGGATGCATAACTATCCTTATACCACACAATGGAATGATGGGAAGCCTATTCTCCCATAGTCAAAGGATAAGCATGATGATAAGACCCCTGACCCCTTGCATAAGAATTCTATAAATATGTGCAATGATAATCCTTGGTGCATGGCCTGCCAATCTCCTCATTATTCTGAGTATTGTGTCATAGCTACTAGATTATCTGCAAATGTAGAGATGGAAGATGATGAGGAGTAGTTATATGATGATAGATTTTGTGCTATGGCTTCTTCAAATTTATGTGATGAAATTGTTTTTGATACAGAAAATGAGGAAATGGATAACATGAGATGTAATGCTGATAAGGGTGATGAGATCCCTATTTATAGAAGACATTCTGATGAAGAGATTGCCCAAATTAGAATAGATATGGTTACCCAAGCAAGGCATAATTACATTTTAAGAAATAGAACTATGGGAAATGCTGATGAAAGACCCACGGGTATGTTTGTTAAATATTCTAAGACAGATACCAAACAGACACTAGAAAAGGAAAAAACAAAAATAGGGTGCTAAAAAAGTATTTGTTAAAAGGGAAAATAAGCCTACTGGCCCAAATATTTTGTATAGAGAAAAAGAAAAAACAACAGGAAATCTTATTCCCCCTCCCCAAAATGAAAGTAAATAACAAAAGAGGTTTGAGCCCAAGTTAGCCTCTCATGTAGAAGAGGAGGATTGTATAAATGAAAAACAAGATGCATCTAATGTAAAGTATACCCCTGTTGATATGAAGAAACTCCTATCTTAGATTACTGTTAACGTTCCTTTATTAGAAATGATGAGAATAGGCGAGCATAAGGAGAAGGCTTTAACATGGGTAAAAGGTGTTACCTCTACAAAGATTGTTGGATCAGAAGAAGGTGATAGAATCACAAGACAAATTTGCAGGTAAAATAAAAGATGTTGATGAACTTGTTTCAAAGATTCCCCAAATGTTCCTAGATGCAAATTTTGTTAATAATTCTTTAGAAACTATACATCCCTTATTCTTGACTTTTTTGATAAATGGAAATATGTTGAAAAACTGTATGATTGACTCTGGGGCATCTAATAGTATCATGCCTGCTAAAGTTATGAAATCAATGGGATTGAAAGTAGATACACCCCATGGGTGATGTCAGGCCATGTATTCAAGAGAAGTGCTTATTATTGGCACTATAAAAGCTCTACCTTATAAGGTGGTTTCTTACCCTGACAAAGTTTTAACAATGGGTGTTTTAGTAGTAGACATTCCCCCTCAATATGGCATGTTGTTATCAAGAAAGTGGAGTACTTAAATGGGGGGAAGTATTCAATGTGATTTATCATTTACTACTTTTAACATTGCTGGTGAAAACATTAAAGTGTCTAGAGAGACTAGAAATCCTTACATGATTGAGGAAGAAGAAAATGAAAACATGAATTGTTTCTTAGACACTGAGATGTGGTCTTTTGAAGTACAAGAGAAGAAAATTGAAAAAAATTTCTAACCTAAATTATTCTCTGGAGATGAAAATAATTTATCTCAACTAAGTAAATTATGGGTAATGTTTATTGATGGTACTAGTTCTAAGGAGGGATTTGGTGGTAGAGTGTTGTTGATTTCTTCTACTGGTAAGGCTTTCAAATTCTCATTTACACTAGCATTTACATGCACAAACAATATGGCAGAGTATGAAGCCTTGTTAATAGGTATGAGATTGGCCTCTAGACATGAATAAAATGTCTTAGTCATTGAAGACTCTGAATTTGTAGCGTCTCAGATTAAATCTAAGTATGATTCAAAGAATCATAGGTTGAAACAATATAGAAATGTTGTTTGGGATGAACTTGAAAATTTTGATGCATTTGGTATTGACTGGATGCATACAAGACAAAATAGAATGGAAGACTTTCTTGCTAACATAGCCATAAGGCTAGAAGATATTACATTTGTTGGGATCTCTGAAATAAAGGTCCAATCTAGGATTTCAATACCTGATAATGTGGAGAACTGACAAGTTTTTGATGATGATGTGGACGTCTTGAGATTCTTGCACTATGAAGAAGAATTTGCAGACATAGAAATTGATTTCAGTAGGTATACAGAGACCTTGGATGGAACAGATAATATCTTTGGAAAGGAAGTGTTAAATCTCAAGTCAAATAAGGTACCAAAAGGTATATTGGTGCTAGAAAGAGCATTTGATAATAAGGATAAGTCATTTTCCATAAAAAAATGTAAATGGACCTAAGGATTTGGAGGAAGTAAATGTAGGAACAAGTGAAGCTCCTAAAAACTTATTTATTCGAAGGAAAATGTCACCAAAAGTAAGAGAGGACTAGATTAATTTATTGAGGAAATAAAAGAAGGTCTTTGAATGGACATATGATGATCTTAAGGTATATAATGAGGATCTATTTCAGCATGAGATTCCTCTGAAAAAAAAATGCCAAGCCTTTCAGACAAAATCAAAGGCCCATAAATCCCACACTAAGGCCCAAAATGGAATAAGAGTTAATGAAACTGAAGGATGCAAGAATAATAAAACCTATCAGACATTCTTCTTGGGTCTCCAATTTAGTTCCTGTTAGGAAGAAGGATGGGGATATCAGACTGTCTGTATATTTTAGGAATCTAAATGTATCATCCCTCAAAGATAATTATGCTCTACCAAATATGGAAAACATTTTGTAGAGGGTTAATGGATCTGAGTTGATGTCCATGATTGATGGATTCTTAGGGTATAGCCAGATAATGGTCAAGGAGTCAAAACAGTTCAAGACTGCATTCAATACACCTTGGGGGACATATGTTTATGTTAGGATGCATTTTGGCCTAATAAATGTTGGTGCCACATTTTAGAGAGCTAGGGATGTTGGTTTCTTAGATTTTCTATAGAAATTCTTGGAGGTCTATCAAGATGATCTCATAGCATATTCTGAAAGGGAGGAATAACATTGTGAACACTTAGAGAAGATTTTTGAAAGAGCTCTTCAATTTGGGATTTCTCTGAATCCTAGGAAATAAACTTTTGGAGTAACAGAGGGTAAGTTATTGGGGAATATTGTTTTAAAGGAAGGGGTTATAATTGATCCACATAGGGTAGATTTTATAGATGAGGTTCCACTTCCAAAAAATGTGAAGGGTATATAGTCTTTTTTTGGACAGGTAAAAATTTTTAGAAGATTTGTAACAAATTTTTCTGAAAAAAGTAGACCTATCTCCAAGATGATTAAGAAAGATGAAAAGATGGAATGAAATCAAGAAAGAACTCAGGATTTCCAAGATATTAAGTAAGCTATCAAAGATTCCCCTGTATTAAGAACTCCTGATTATGCAAAACCTATGAATATATTTTCAATTGCATCATGCCATACTATTGTTGTTGTTTTGTTGCAGAAAAATTAAGAGGGATTTGAATAGCCTATTGCCTTTTTTATAAAATCATTGCAAACTATAGAAATTAATTATGATATCACTAAGAAGCAAGCTTATGCATTGGTAAAATTTGTTAAATCTTTTAGATGTTATTTGAATGGTGCAATAGTAGTTGCTTATGTACCCTCAGCAACGGTAAAGGACATCTTTACTCAACAAGAAGTGTCAGGAAAAAGATGCAGATGGATCAATAGGATCCAAGAGTTTAACATTGAAATTCAAATCACTAATTTGATCATCAGAAGGGGATTAGCCAAGTTGATGGCTAACACAAATTTGGATGCAAACCATTTCAATTCTTTAGAGGAAGAATGAAAACCTTTTATCTACAACCTTGACCATTGTGATTGGTATAAGAATATTATTTATTATTTATAGAGAATGAATTGTCCACCAGGGATTGATGAAAATAAGAAAAGAACCTTGAAGATACAAGCTATCCATTTTTCCCTTATCAGAGTTGAGCTATGGTGGAGAAATCCTAAAGGGATTTTACTAAAATGTGTTGATGAGGTACAAGCAAAAAGGATTCTACGAGAAATGCATAATGGAGCATGTGGTGGCCACTACATGCCAAATAATACTACACATAATATTCTAAGAGAAGGATTCTTGTGGCCAACTATCTTCAAAGATGCTAATCAATTGGTTAAGAAATGTGATGCCTGCCAGTGTTTTCTAGTAAGTTAAAATTCTCTAGAAATCTTCCTTTAATACAAGTGGAAGTTCAGGCCCCTTTTCAATAGTGGGGTATTGATTTTATTGGTGAAATAGATACTAAATCTAGTGGAGGTCATTCATGGATAATTGTAGCAACGGACTACTTTACTAAGTGGGTTGAAGCAATTCCCACTAAAGGGAAACTAGTAAAGTAGTAATAGACTTCTTGTTGAAAAACATTATCACTAGGTTTGGGTGTCCAAAAAAGATTGTATCAGACAATGCAATGTGTTTTAAGTCTGAGGAATATATAAATTTTTGTATTGAATATGGTATTCAGACATCTTATTCTACACCCTATCACCCACAAGGAAATGGTCAAGCAAAATCCACAAATAAATATCTACTTAATATCACTAAAAGAGTCCTTAATACAAATAAGAAGGCATGGGACTCAAAGACAACAATGGTTGTCTAGGAAGATAGAGTGAAATCTAAAAAGGCCATAGGATGTGCACCTTTTGATTTAGTATATAGGATTCAGGCGAGATTTCCTCAGAATAAGTTAATGCAGATGTACAAGTTTGTCCAATTGTATGATGATGATATTGACAATGATATGCTGTTGAGAATTGATGATTTGGTGGAATTGGATGAAACTAGGAGAGAAGCTTCTGTGACAAATGCTAAGCTTCAATTCAAAGCAAAAAACATGTATGATAAAAGGGTAGTGTCAAGGCAATTTTGTTTGGGAGATTTTGTGTTAATGTGGAACACCAAATTGGAAGATAAAGGTAAACATGGAAAGTTTGACCCAATATGGATGGGACTATATGTTGTCCATGAAAGGTATGAACAAAATTATTATTTATTGAAGTAGCTTATTGAAAATATTTTAGAATTGCTAGTTCATGGATAATTCTTGAAGTTATACTTCTCTTGAAGTCTAATACTCCATGAACAGTAGGTTGTGTATATAGTGTGTTTCTGCAATGAGTTGTTTTCTATTCCTATAGTAGTTCCTATTTTTTTTGTGTGAGTAGCTTACTTTATTTTAGTTAGTTGGTCTGCTTCACTGAGATTCTAAATTCTTGCAATACCCACAGGAGGTATTCATCCCCAGAAAGAGCGACTGTTACGTCTATGCAAATTTTTTTTCAAAACCTGTGGAGACATATGTTTAAATTTTAATCCAGGTTCTATATGGTTTAGAGGCCCTTGTTTAGGTTTTCAAAGCTTTTTGTTTTGGATAAAAAACCTTAGTGCTAGGACGGGTTCTAATTTTACGTTACTTTATCCAGTGACTTAAGTCCTATAAACCCATGTGTTCATTTTTTAAGCGGGGTCATGTTATTAAGTTCCTAATACTTTAGCGCTTTAATTTTCCCTAAGTCTGGATAACCACAATCTTTTGACTTTAATTTTTATGTGTCAAGCTACTATGTTTTAATCTAATGGCTGGAGTAAAGGCTTATAGAAAAGAAGTGCAAGATCTATCCTTTAAGAGATTAAGTTGTTGCAACGTGTGTCCTTGTGGGTCCAGTTGAACTCATAAAGAAGGTTTTAAAAGGCTGACAAGTTAGGTTTGATATGACAGTTGAATTAAAGACTTGATGATAAAATGATCAAGATCTAGTGTATAAGCCATCAATTCTGAGTGACACATGGAAATTCAGAGTCCCAATGCAGCGTTAAAGAAAGATTAAAGTGCATTCAGATTTCTTTTGATCTGACGGCTCACTTGATGACTTAAAGAAAAGATGGGGTTGATCTAGCGTATAAACGATTAATTCTAGCTGACACGTCTCCTCCCCACTAAAGTTATATCTGCAGTCAGTAAAGTGTTGGGTAAAGTAACCTGTGGTCAAGTTAAGGAAGATCTGACAGTTCACTAAAAGGCTTATAGCGAAGATACATGAGATCTAATGTATAAGCCATTAAGTCATGACAACATGTGTCCAAAGTGAATAGTGGTTTTTGTATGTGTTAATTTTGGCCTTTGTAATCAACCACACACTTCAACATAGTCCTTCTTCACTAGGTACAAACAAGACTGAATATGAGTTATTCATCCTGCCTGCCTGCGTGATTCGACCTGTTGCCTT
>MU224676.1:656461-673621 GCA_018584345.1 Thuja plicata | reverse complement strand
AGTGCTAGGACTTTATTAATTAAATTAATTCGATCATAGGGTTTCTTTAGCCAAATAGATATTTAGGAATTAAATATGATGTATGATTAATACAGATTTAGGATTTTCTGCATTTGACACTCAGGTCAAGTAGAGTCAGTGAAAACTCAGAATTGCCTAATACAATAGGACTTTGATGATCCAGAAGAATGACAAATGCAACAAAATTGTTTAGAGTTTCAAGATGCCAATTTTGGGGTGTTACAGCTTTCATGAACTGCTAGCAGCCGCACGATAGATGAGATGTTGCAAAGATCTATGGTCATGATTTAAAGCTTTTCTCTATGTTAAAAGGGTTGTAGTGAATCGTTGGGCCTCAAAATTTTAAACATGGCTAATTGATGACAGAATGTGTGGCCACCTTAGATGAAATTCAATGCAAAGAGTTGATATAATTGTGTATATTTTGTACCACATGAGTTTGTAAGTTCCATAATTGTTGAAGTGATTGAACCAGAGATAAGGTTGTATTTTCGCTCTGTGTTACGATTTTGTAGAATGGGTAAGTCATTCTGTGACTGTATGTCTTGGCATTGTAAGTCATAACTGTAGTAGTGTTTGAGTTATAAGAGGCAAGTGAGTTCTATGTAAAATTTTATACTATTAATTAAAATCCCTAGTTCAGAAATGACTCCTAGAAGAGATTTCACTAGTAAAATTGATTACAAAGATAGGAATGTTTGTGATGATCTCTTACAATAGTTAAATGAATCCACAAATGATGCCACTAAAATCTAAAAGTTAGTGCCTACAAATCCTCATTTGAAAATTGGGGAGGGTTTGTACGATAGGGGTAGATGGGCTAGAGATGCAAAAACCAACATAAGTGGTATGAGTTTGTTTATAATTTACTTCAACCAGAGGAATGCTTCTACCCCAGAGAGTAACGTATAATAGTACAATGTGGGAAAGTTGATAGTCCCTGGGGTGTTCATGGACACATATTTATTGATGATAATTGCAAAAAACAATGACAGTGTCTCTAGGGTTCTGAGAGATGTAAATGGATATGTACTAATCAACATTAAAGTTGAGGTGTTAAGGGAAGTGTTCGATTTAAATGATCTCACTGTTCAAACATAAAATATTGATATTGAATATTTCAAGGAAATGTATAAATCCCAAATAAATTACCTCAGGATTGGGCCTCTATTATAATATTTTAGCAAGATAGGAGCTTTGATTGTCATAAGTCCCAACACACTAGAACCCTTCAAATTGGACTATTTCACTTCAAAGGCCAGAGGAATATATAGTGCCCCATGTCATATTTCTGGAGAAGATGAAGAAATAGTGATGCCAATCCATTACATGTTGATGATGATCCAAATTCTACATCCACATTTGGCTGTTGTTTTTTATTTTTCTTCTCACGTTGCTGATTTTATTCACCAAGGTTTTGTAGGCATAAAAGAGGCTAAAATAGTTAGGCCATTTGGATGGTACTCTATGTCGATGAACATGATCCTTTACAAAAATTTTGATTATTTTGAGAAAGAAATGGATCATATGAGATTTCAAGATGATGAAGAGATGCATATTCAATTGTGGAGTACCGACTTGTCTTGGGATAGGAAAGAGGCCAATTTTATCAAATTTGATAGATGTTTTGCCTCTAGGTTCAGAGCACTATTATGCATAGGGAACCCAAGAATTCATAAAGATCTATTAAATATTTTGAGACCAAAGGAATATGTTAAAGCTTTTCAAATTGTTTTCAACTGGGGTGACTTCATTCTATATCTTATTCAACAGTCATTAGGGTTTACAGTTTTAGAGGAACCCCAAATGTTCTCCCATATAGAGTTCCACTCAAGATAGGCCTTGATGAAATACTTAGACAAATGGGTGGGATACAAGAGGAAGCACATTATGGAAAAATGAAAGGTAACATCTTCCCTACCATCACAGTATCACACCAATTCATTATCACTAAAGGGGGGTGGACACAATTACACAAATACTTGGAACCTTATCATATGGAAACATCAATGGTAAGATGTGTTGATAATGAAGGATTCATTAGTGAGATGTTCAGAAAGAGAACAAAATATTTAACTTTATAGCATCGGTTCAATTTTCCTGAGGATGTAATTAGAAATGTGTATGACTTGCAAGAGAAAGAGATCAAAAAGGAAAAGTGGTTAGTATACAAGAAAACATTATATTTTGTTCATGAACTTGATAGTGGATATGATCCCTTGAAATAATTTATGCCATGGTAAAAGAAGGTAGAATCCTTGATGAACTTGTTTGAAAACATCATGCAATCCCTAAACTAGAAGAGGGAAAAGGTGATGGAAACAGAACTAGAAAAGGCTAGGGCTATTTTAAGCAAAGCTTTATAGGGAAAAATGGTTCCTCCAGGGAAGTATGTTTTACAACAAAAAAAAGGGGTACAGTATGATATTGCCTAGGATAGAGGAAGATTCTACTTCAAGAGTAATAAGGTCCTTGGATTCTGATACACAATCATTGTCATCTCCTAAAAGGAAAAAGATAGGAGAAGACAAACAATGCCAAGAAGGTATCTATTCCCCTTCCCAATCTCGACTACACATGGATGAAGAGGCAATTGTTGAGAAATTGGTACAGATGGGGAATGCAGGGAATGTTTTTGTTACATCTCAAGAGATACAAGAAGGGATGCCAGAGGCTCCAAAATATGCAGAGATGGATTTAACAGTAGTTGAATTTGCTGGTAAGGAACTAGACCCAATCACTAAGAAAGCTAGTGGTGAATTCTTGTTAGATAATAAATTTGTTAAAGAAAGGGCTTTTGTTCAATTCCTTTGGATTATTGATATTAATGAATTGAGAGACATATGTCAGAAGAGGCAAAATGATCATCCTGATAAAGATAAAGATGAAATTGAAAAATAATTAAAGTAGGAGATGATAGCTAAGTTTGATAAGATCACTCCTGAAGAAGGCAGAGAACTGGTGAGGAAAGAAGGAGTCATTATTCTTCCTGAATGGGATATTTCCGATGCCATATTTTTTGATGCCATTAGGAAGGAGACCAAACCAATGCACACTAGTAGAGTGTTTACTATTGTTAAGTTTAGTGAGGACCATGCAGCATTGTTGATGTGGTCGATAAAGAAGAGAGAAAATAGGAAAGATGATGGAGATTGTTATGCTGAGCATTCAGGTAACCTATTAGTAAAAAGAGTTGAAGACTCTTCAGGGGTAGAGGCAGCTGGCCTCACATTAGAATCTGCAAAATTTAGCATGAAAGTGGCTGAAAAGAAAGAAAAAGAGATTAAATGTCTAAGAAAAAAATTTGAGATAGTTTTGAAGGCCTATAATGATGAAAGGATAAAATCCATTGAAAAGGATAAGAAAATTGCTATCCTAGATGGAAAAAAAGTAGCTCAATTTTATCTTGAGAGAATGATAACATAGGATCCACATCAACCTACTACATCTAGTCCAATTGTGACTTATGCTCCTTCTCCCATGCCATCAAGTCCTACTACACAAGAAGACTTGGAGTTAGAGAGAGATAGATTAATTGTTGAGAGGGCTGAATTAGAACATTCAAGGAAGAAATGGGATGAAGATTGTACAACATTCAAAGAAGAAAAGGCATGGGATACAAAAAAGGTATGCTGATAAAATACATGCCACTCTTATGAAATGTACTCAGGATTTGAGTCCTCCTGCCATTTATTTGCAAGGAAAATTGGTAGAATAATGGATGAGTTCAATGTAGATAAGGATAAGTGGGACCCAATCATGGATATATGGAAGGGAAAAAGGGTGGAATTGAACTTTTTCTATTCTATGTCCAAAGAGGATAAAAATTTGACATTATGTTAACCAACACTTATAAATGTTTTAAATTGCTAGTGGACTTGGGTATAAAGAGGAGCATCATCTTGAGAAAGGTGGACATTGAGGACAGAATATTCAAAAGATCGTTATGAGATGTTTCCTAATATTTTCAAGAAAATTGGTGAGATAAAGAAGGAATCCCTATGGATGAGACAGATGAATGAGGCATTGGCAACAAGGACCAATAGTGTTATCACTTTGGAAAGCACACTTTTGTTTGGCCAAACTATTGAAATCATTACCAAGGCCGGGTAATTTTTTGAATTCTGGAAAGAGGAAGTTGAGATAGAAAAGGTCAGTTGGGATAAGATGAACAAAAAAAAGGATGAGGTTATGAATTTCCCTTGGCCAAGTGATGAGGTGTTGAACTCTTGGAAGGACAAATACAACGCAGCTAACCAAGGAGAAGATGATGTGGTATAGAAACAACAAATGGCAGTTCTTCCCAATAGTTTTCAATAAAATAGGTAAAGGTAGAAGGTCATACATAAGATGACCATAGAAACAAACTCCAGATGGTAGCTTCCAAACAACTTTAAAGCAGTTTCAATAACCAGGCGGTCAGAAGATAAAGGACTTGAGAAAATCTTGTAACAAAGTGGTTATCACTCTAGTTGTCATTTTGTCTTTTATGTGAGTCACGTATTTTTTCCTCATTCCAATTGGTCCGTAGCTTTCTGCAATCATATTCTATAAAGGGATTCCCAAGATCATTGGAAGGGGCTGAAAAATCATACATCATAAGGATTTTGTAAAGTTTTTAGTCAAGGAAATATAGAAGAAAATTGTACTAGACTAGTTTCAAGATTAGAAATAAAATTGGAAGGTTTGTAGCTTTCTATTTAGGTGGCCATCTTTGACTAATTTTGTAAATAGAAGTGTGATTCCCTATACTTAATACAAAGATCCTATTTTCAATCTCTCCTATGGTGTTCATTTGATGAGTTATGAATTTTTCAATTCATTAGCATAGATCTTATTTGTATGTATGTAGCTGTTTTAGAGTTTTGATCAAGGATTAGATTAAATGATGCTCTAATTAGTGCATAGATTCATCTGAGTATTCCATAGGATTTCATAAGTAGTATGGGTTTGGGAGAATTGTGTTTATGGTCTAGAATGTTTGATAGTAATTAACTTCTGCATACTGCATCTATTTTGACTTTGTATCCCAAACGGAGAATGGAATGATCATAAGCTAGTAGTTCTCATATTGTTGCATTTCTAGTAAATATTTTGCTCATGTTTCTACAAAGACAAACATAAACTCCAATAAGTCTTGTATCTTTATAATTTTGTTGTGATATTTTCATCTCATGCTCCATTTCATGGTTGATGTTCAATGGATAATTAGCGACATATCTAGTGTCTCCTAGATATGTTGAGCGTATGTGAGATTTCCTACTTGATTGACATCTTAAATAATATCTGAAGGTGTTATAGGGTATCCCCCCCTTAGTTTAGTAAAAAAAAAAGTATAGAAGTTTGGTAGGCATGCTTTTCAGTTGTTCATTTTCATTATATGGATAAATAGTTGGAGTTGGCTTCTCTCTAAGATCATGTCATAAAGTAAAAGGGTTATTGTCTAATAATTAAAACATAAAAAAAACCAACATATTCTTCAATGCACAATGATGACCATATGCAAAAATATAAGGTATGCCTAATGATTTAATGATCCATTTTATAGTAATCAATGGAAACCTTCTATGAATGCTCAGTACTCTCGTTGGAATAAATCACAATCTCAGTGGTAAAATTACCACAGTCCTCAATGGAAAAATCCCCAAGGGAATTGGCAACAACCCCAATGGAATTGGAAGCCACATCAAGGGAATTGGAAACCTCCACAAGGAAATTTGCAGCAAAATCAGCAATGGTGTGGTGGTTAGCAATGGCCAAACTAGTAGCAAGGATTCCTACATCCACCACCTCAAGCTCCATAAGAGGCACTTTTTCCACCTCCAGCAGCCATTGTAGCACCTCCCAAGCCTACCCAACTTCATGCCAAGCCCCAGCCAAATCCTAATAAAAGGCCTCCAACACCTCGAGAATTTTTTTATACCACTGACCCAAACCAATAATATTATTATGCTATAACAATCAATGATATCTATTTGTCATCTAGCACTACTCTTCCTACTCCTTCTATTATCAGAGAAGTACCCCATAGGATTCCAGTCCATAGACAATGCCATATACTACTCTAATAAGCTCAACTGTTATACCAGATAAAGTTCATCAAGCTCCTCCTCCCTTTCCACAAAGGCTGCAAAATAAAAATTCCAAGCATATTGAAGAAGTAGCCTTCGACATCCTTGACCAACTTAAGAACATTAGTGTTCAAATTCTGCTATTTCTAGAAATAAAGAATGTCCCAACTTATGGAAAGGCTATCAAGGGGGCCTATTTTAAAAATCAAGTTCGAAAGTGAAGGATCCCTAGAAGCCCAATTGTCTAGGTTACAATCAATGGGACAACCATTAATAATGCTTTGATAGATTTAGGATCTTATATAAATGTAATTAAAAAGGAAATCAGGCAAAAACTTAGCATCTCCAACCTAAGGACTACACCCACTATCCCTAGCATGTAGAAAACTCCATAGTAAAACCCAATAGATGGTGGAAGATGTAGTTATAGATCTAGAATCCTGGTCCTATCCCACTGAGTTTATGATACTTTCACCAAAAGCCACATTGGGAGGATACCCAATAATTCTTGGCTAGCCTTAGCTTGGCACTACCGATACATATATAGGTTGTCACTCAGGCGATATGACAATTTTTGATGGTCAACAAACCAAGACATTAGCTTTGTATCCACCTGCCCAACCACAAATGGAGTTACCTTCACCAATCTGGCCAGATATAGGGGAACAGGATGAGGTAGTCAACTCAGTAGCCCAATTAATTATGTTAAAGAGGGACCCTTTCCTATAGCTTCAAGAAGAAGACATAGTAATCAAAAACATTCTGCTAAACCAGTATGGCCCAATTTCATATCCCATGGATTGTTCAAACTCCCATAACTTCTCCCTACAACCTTTGTACCCTGATTGAAAATTGTCTCCATCTCCTACAACCATATAGATATACCACCAATTTTGACCTCACAAGGTCCAATTACCTCCAGTAATGGATGCTTCTATGGTGGAACTAACCAAAAGGTTAGAAGTCTCTCCTGGTTGTTGCTTGAACATTAATAGTAAACTTACCCCCCAACAATAAACATCTTTGGCTAAACTACTAATAGACCATACCACAAATTTTGCATGGGAATATGTAGATATGAAAGGATTGGACCCCAAATTGTGTACTCATAGAATCTACCTAAAATAAGACAACCCACCTATTAGGAAATTTCAAGTGCATGTCAACCTTGCATTAAGAGAAATAGTGAAAACCGAGTTGCAAAAACTACTTAATGCTGGTTTCATCTATCCAATCGTTAACAGTCAATAGGTCTCCTCATTGGTAATAGTTCCCCAAAAAAGGGGAAAATTTAGAGTATGTTTTCACTAAAGGGAGATAAAAATGCAACTAAAAAGGACCATTTCCCTCTCCAATTCATTGACCAAGTCTTACACTCCTTAGCAGGGAAATGATATTTTCTTTCCTAGATGGGTACAATGGATACAATCAGATCAGGATTCTTACTCAAGGTCAGGAAAAAACTACATTCACCTACCCCTTGGGAAAATTTTCCTACTCAATATTACCTTTTAGTCTCTATAATGCACTAACAACATTTCAACGAGAAGTTATCAATATCTTTACTGATATCTCACATGACTGTATGGAAATCTATATGGATAACTTCACCACATATGGGGACACCTATGAGGAAGCATAAGACAACTTGGGAAAAGTTCTTACAAGGTGTGGGGAGCATAATCTATCCCTTAACAATGAAAAGTGCTTCATGATGATGCAGGAGGGGGTTGTGTTGGGCCATTATATCTCTACTAAAGGAATCTAGGTAGACCTTGCTAAGATTCAAGTCATTATAAATCTTCCCACACAAGGAAAACAAAAGGATGTTTGAAGGTTTTTAGGACATGCTAGATACTACTGAATTTTTAGTAAGGACTTCAAAAAAATGACAAGTCCCATGTATTCTTTTTTGACCAAGGATTCTGAATTTTTATGGACAACAGATTGTGACGAGTCCTTCCTACAACTAAAGTCTATTCTTACTCAGGCACCCATCTTAAGAGGTCCTAATTAGGCATTGTCATTCCACAATCATACTGATGCATCAGATCATATCGTATGATATATCTTAGGATAGAAAGAAGGTACTATAGAACATGCCATCTACTTCACCAACAAGAATTTGCGGGACCCAGAGCTGAACTATGCAGTCACTGAGAAGGAAATTTTCGCTGCCACCTATGCTCTAAACAAGTTCCATCACTACATTACCGGTTACCAAATATTTGTGCATACAAATCATGCAGCCATCAATTATCTAGCTAACAATCCTTCTCTCACTAGGAGGCTAGCTAGATAGCTCTTATTTCTACTAGAATTTGACATCACAATAGTGGATAAACTAGGCAAAACCAATATAGTTGGTGACTTCCTTTCATAGTTGTAGAATGCAGATGACCCTCATGTTATCAATTATAGCTTTCCTAATGATCACCTATTCTCTATTTCAGCCAATACCCCCTGGTATGCTAACATTGCCAACTAACTAGTCTCTGGAAAGGTAGCTCCACACTTCTCACCCAAAGGAAAGAGGCTTTTAATAGAAAAGACTTTCAACATTTCTTGGCTAGCCAATTTTCTATTCTATACCAACCCTGGTCATATTTTGAGAAGATGTGTTTGAGAAGATGAGACCTATGATATCCTGCATGCCTACCATGATGAACCCTATGGCTACCATTTTGCAGCAAAATGAACAAAAATGAAGGTGCTAACTACTGGTTACTATTGGCCGACCTTGCATAAGGATGCATCTAGCTATACTAGAATGTGTGACAGATGTTAGTAGATGGCCAAACCAACAAAGTCTGATGAAATGATTCTTTTCCCTCAAGTAGTAGTTACTCTGTTTGATAAGTGGGGATTGGATTTTGTGGGACCCATTAATCCCCCATCTAATGACAACTCTTATATTTTGGTTTTCCCTGACTTTGTGACTAAGTGGGTGGAAGTCCAAGCTATGAAACATGCCAGAGAAAACCAAGTTGTTGAGTTCTTATAAGAGGAGATCTTTACAAGATATCATGTAGCAAGAGAACTAGTCATGGATCAGGGTGCTTATTTTACCTTAACTCTGATCACTTGCTTGATGAATAAATACAATAGTCACCATAGAAAGGCTATCCCATAGCACCCCCAGGAGAATGGTCAAGAAAAGATCACTAACAGGAAAATTAAATCTATCTTGACTAAGACAGTTCAGCTACACATAGAGGATTGGAGTAGTAGGTTGCAAGAAGCTATATGGGCATACCAGACAACATTGAAAACAACAACTGGCTTCACATCCTTTGAACTTGTGGATGGAAAGACTGTTGTAATGCCCATGGATTTCAAACATAAGACACTACATACAACATTACAACTCAACTTAGATCTTCCCATAGCTCAATGAGAAAGGCTCCTGCAGCTTAATATCTTTGATGCGATGAGAAAAGTAGCACTACAATAGACAGAGTTGGTGCAGTTATAAAGAAATAAGTGACATGATTCACACATTCAGAGCCAAAGGTTTGTTCCTGGTGATTGCGCTCTCCTATATGATTCATATTTTCAAGAAACACAAGGTAAGATCACTACTCATTGGCTTGGCCCCTATGAGATAGTATTTTTTTTTTCTAATGGTGGAGTTTAGAGAGCTAGTCATGGGTCAGGGTGCTTAGTTTACTTCAACTCTGATCACTTTCTTGATGAATAAGTACAATATTCACCATAGAAAGTCTATCCCCTATCGCCCCCAGGCGAATGGTCAAGCAGAGATCACTAACAGGAAAATTAAGGCTATCTTGACTAAGACAATTTAGCTACACATAAAGGATTGTAGTAGTAGGTTGCAAGAAGCTATATGGGCATACCATACAACATGGAAAACAAAAACTAGCTTCACATCCTTTCAACTTGTATATGGAAATACTATTGTAATGCCCATAGAGTTAGAACATAAGACACTATGTACAACATTATAGCTCAACTTATATCTTCCCATAGCTCAACGAGAAAGGCTCTTGCAACTTAATATCTTGGATGAGATGAGAAAAGTAGCACTACAATAGACAAAGTTGGTGCAGTTATAAATAAAGAGGTGACATGATTCACACATTTAGAGCCAAAGGTTTGTTCTTGGTGATTGGGCTCTCCTATATGATTCATAGTTTCAAGAAACACAAGGTAAGATCACTACTCATTGGCTTTGCTCCTATGAGATAGTATTTTTTTTGCTAATGGTGCAATTTAGTTGTCTACAATCTACCCTATGCATTTCAAGTTACTAGTAAATGGTCATAGACTTTGTTTGTACCATAAACCAACCACAAAGGTCAAATTCCTATGATAGTACGATATTTCTCCTCCTGCAACTGGACCTCGTTTAGTTGAAGACTCTCCCGTAGTTGAACAAGAAAGCCTTCTGCTTCGTTCATCTCTTTAAACTTATGTAATGCATTCATATAAAGTTTCCTTTTCCTAAGGAAAACATTCTCTTCCATAATAAATGATCATTTCATGTCACATCATAGTTCTCTCTTCCACATCACTCATCCATCCACATCATCATTCCTTCATGAATCACATTCTGTCGGCATACATCATCAAATCTTTCTAGATTTGGACATTTATTGGTTATTCGATATTAGGTACCCTTATGCATTCATTATTTTAATAGCATTAATTATTTTTGCATGATCATCAATTAGCTTGTAATTAATATAGCATTTAATCACATGTCACCATACTTTACCCATGCATATGAGGACACATGCCACCTTCTTTGTAGGGGGTTATCATACCATCATTAATCAACCTTTCTCTCTCTATTCAATAATATTTAAATGCATTTTAATTTGTCATTAGTCTATAGCCTTCTTTCCGAACAGATATGTCAACCCATGTGTGTGAGCCTTTCTTGCCACCATTGCTTTGCAAAACCAAGCTCTGAACCTCATTTTTCAAACTCCTTCTTGCCAAAGAACTTTGTAGAAAACCCAACGATAAAATATTTTTTAGGTATAGTACAATCAAGAACAAAGAGCAGAAGCAACATTTAAAATCTAGAATACAGATCAAAAACAACATTTGAAATCTAGAACAGAGAGAAGAAGCAACATTTGAAATCTAGAACAAAGAAAGGCAACATTTGAAGGGTAAACTTGTTTTTAAGAAGCATTTGGAATTATTAGGGTTGAGAGTTTTGTAGCTACAGAATGGGAGGCCCTCCTATGAGATATGAACCATAGGATCATTCTTCTTTGTTACAAGACCAATCTAGTGTGGAGACCTTTAACAGAGTAGGGTGGCTCACTTATTTTATATGACTGACCAGATATGATGGAGCAATATCATTAGAGTTCCTCAGAACTCTCAAGAATGCAGTAGCTTATGTGAAGGGTTTGAGAGTAGATGCTACTAAAGAAAGGATTTCAAAATTTTTAGGGCTTCCCACCATTGGCAAAGCATTTACACATGGGCATAATGCAAGGTCAATGTGAGAAGAATTCGCCATTCCTACAGACCCCAGATTGGAAACAATTAAATAAGGAGCATAGAGAGTTTATCTTCCAGGTGAATAACCACAGGTTGTAGTCCATATAATCACATATTTAACCTCTGAAGGGCAGTTTTTCTATTTACATGCAGTGTATTTTAAGTTTCTCATCTATTTATGGCATGGATGCCTAGTAAGTGTTCCAAATGTTCTTCATTCCTTGTTCAATTTGAGTTTAGAAGAGGTCAAGGAGGGATAGAAAAATACCATAACCCACCATGGGTTAATTAAACTCCTTGTGGAGAGGTCATTATGAGATGTTTCACCCATGAGCTAGGCTATTCATTGTTGTACATCATGTGCAACTTAAAGGTGAACCACCCAACCAAGCAATTCAAGAAGAACAGGGGAATGACCCTGATGAAAATATTGTTCTAGAGAACCTTACATCCTCAATGTCAGAAGCCTCTTGTAAAAATTCTTCTCCTACATGTGCAAAATAGGAAAATAAGGAAACTAGTGACCCAAAACCTTGCATGGGGGGAGGTGAAACAAAGGTTCCTATGACCTCCCAAGTTCATGTTACAGAACAAACTACTCAGCGCAAATAAAAATGAAAAGAGAAGGAAACATAGTATTTTAAAGATGATACCCCTATTTATCCTATGGCTCCAGCTTTCACAGATACTCTATCTACGACAATTCCTGCATCCTCCTCCACCAAGAGGAAAAGATGCTCTTAGAAATGACCTGTAGCTACGTTGGATACCCCACCAAGAAGAAGTGTTTTTTTGAACACAAGACACTCGGAGATGTCAGACAAACCAGTAAAAACTAGTCAAGGATGTTCTCCCGAGGTTCCTATTGAGGAACCATTTTCCAAAGGGCCACAAGAAGGAAGTCCACTAAAAAATAAGAAGAGTATGATAATGAGTCTCCTCTTGAGGATGAAATTTAGATGGGTGATGAAATCAGTGCCACTCCTAGGCAGACAGCTGGATAAATGATAATATATAAAAAAGATCAAGGAATGAAGGAAACAAGATAGGGCCCATCAGAAAAGAAACAATAGATAGCTTTTCAAGCTCTTTCAATTGATTACTATAATCAGATGCGGTATAATAAGACAAGGTGGGAAATAGAGAGAAATAAATCAAAACAAGAAATAGATAGACAAAAGCAAGAGGGACAACATATGAAACACACATTGGATATATTTAGGGAATTAGTCCCTTATATTATGGAAATTCGGCCACCCCCAAGGGTGTACTCTTTATGTATTTAGGAACAATGCCTCTTATTTAAAATAATGTGAATAATTGGGGATTTTGACCCTAGTATTTCTTCTCCACAAAGAATTTGTGCCTGTTTAGGGAGGTGTCCTTGATTCTATTAGGAATCTTGTCTGTGAACTCTATTTACACAATTATGTTATTTCTTTAGAAGTTGAATAGAATCCCTTTCCATTTGTTGCAGATATACATTTTCCTGCATTAATGTCATGGGCCCAGAATGAGATAAACTATGTAGAGTAACTAAGGAAATATAGGGAAAAGCAATTGTCAGTTATCGTGCCCCTGTGGCTTGAAAATGGAAAGCCAAAGCATATGTATTATAACTGGCTTGAGATAGCTTATGGGTTCTATGAAAAACAACACAGGGAAAGAATTCTTAAGAATAGAGCACAGGTTTATGAAAATTTTTAAATCCTTCCCTTACATGGCAGATAGAGGGCAGGAATAGGTTAATATTTGCATTGAAAAAGGGTGAGCCTCATAGGCTTATTAACTTTAGGAATGTCATGCATCATATCCATTGGTACATACAATTGGGTAGACAGGTAGGACTAGAATTGTGGCTCCCCCTTACATTCCAACCGCTAATCCTCTTATGGTCGCTATACAACTATGTGGATAATTAAATCAATGAGTAGCTGGAAGAAAGCAGATAAAGTAAAATAAAGCACACAATTTGTTTTTATTGGCACCTGACCAGGGATAGTGGGGGGACACTATAGTGGGCGATCTAAAAATTATTGCTCACATTAGGAATGTATATGTGCCTGAGGACCGACACTAGTCTTTGTAGGGGCAGAATGATGAGGCATTTTTATGTCCTATTTTAGATACCATAGGATGAGTTCTAATAGTTTTTGCTTATGATTTTTTATCACACTTTCTAAAAAATTTATAATCTTTTATTTTATTAAGTGGCATGCAAACACTAAGACATCTACTATAGTTTAATACTTTTAAACATGCAAAACATGGATATTAGTGTTATATTACTTATGCTAAATTTATGGCTATGTTCTTATAATTAAATAGTTTTTTTAACGTGAATGAATGTATGCATGTTTGGTGAAGCATTTCCTTGGATGTCTTGATTATAAAATTTAAGGTGCAGAGCATAACTAGTGAGTGAAAGGTTGACTAGGTGAATGTGCCCATATGCTATATACCCCAACCTATTCCTGTAGCAGACTCGACCAATAGAGAGTTAAATGCAACTCAAAGTGGTGGTTTTGGTAGGATGAAGGTGGTAGTAGCTGGGTGAGGACCAAGTCATAGAGTTATGAATTTCCTTGAAGAAATCTAGGAAGAAGTAGGAAGCTAGATTTGTTCTTCCTCTTTTGTGATAGATATTTCCTTCTTTATGTATGTCTTCTATTTTTCCACTTTCTAGTTTCTAGCTTTCCAAATAATGACTCCGCCTATTCTATAGCATGAGTAGTTAGGTTGTTATATGTTTTTATTTAAATAAGCCCCACTCCTTCCTAAGAAGGATGGTGTTATCAGTTATCAAGAATATAGTTTCAATCTGTTATTTAGAGTTTAGATGAATCTCTGTACTTTTCTTTTCAATCTATAGTAAATGAGGTTTGAGATTTAGTTCAGTATAATTGAGTTTTGGATACTCACCCAAGGGGGACCACTTGGTGAGGAATCCACATTAGTTAGAATCATTTCTTATAGTTTTTTTTCCTGCATTTTGTTACATTAATTCTAGTGTTACACAGTTCCTATAGCCAAAGTCATAGGATAAGTTGTTTCTTCCAACAGACAAAGGGGTAAAACCGTTGAAATATTATAGTTTTATTTTCAAGCCTTTACATTCTTTCAACATATTTACTTTTTATGACATGTAACTAATAGAATGTTTGATAATGTTAAGTTGAAGATAATGCAAATAATTAAATTAGTTAATGGTTTGTATTGTCATTGATGTCAACTTGATATCATCTATACGGTCATGTACATAATGCCAAAGACTTCAGAGAATCAATAGAACAAAGGTTATTCTTTCAATCAATACATCAATGTCAAGTATTTACTAAGTGATAAATAACACCGACGTAGTGCACACCATCGCTAAAGGCAAAGAAGAAAAGTTACAGTGATACCTGACAAGCAGAAGACAATGTTTCTTGATGAAGCAAAAACCACAAGGTGCCTGATGAGCTGAAAACAGAGTTGCCCGATGAGTAAAATTCTAGTGATGCCCGATGGACAGAGATCCCGAAGCTAACTAGAATCATGTCAACAGAACTATCAATTGTCACCGATAATTAACTGAAGAATTGACCAACGGAACAGAGAATTCAGAAAATGACAAAATATCTAGCTGGAAAGAGCTAAAGATAGACTTAACTGGTTATTTTATTTGACCAGAGTTAAGTAATTGATTTAAAGAAGATTTGTATAGTTGGAAAGAAGATAACTAAGAGATAAATCAGGAGTTATTATTTAAATCAAATTGGTTGGATTGTTTTTCATGCCAAGAATCATGAATCAAGAATCAAGAATCAAGAATCAAGAGATAGTGAATATCATGTGTATATAAGAGACAAGCTTAATTCATTTTCAATAACACATTCACGAAAAGGGGATTAAGGGGAGTGAATAAAAAGAGGATGTTGAAGAGAAATTGATGAAGAAGAATTTCATATAGTTTTGATCAATCAAGCTGAAGGAGAGCTAAAGAATTCTACAGACACTGACGAACAGTGAAGCACAACATCACAGAGCAGAAAATGTGGAGCACAAAGAATTGAATTGATACATTGATCAGAGAGGCAATGTACTTAAATAGATCTGAAAATTTGCAATTCAAAGTTGCATTAGAAACAGATCATAGTGTTTCAATATAACCATTGAAGCATGAAGTCTCTTAACAGAGCAAGACTTAATAGTCTTCTATATATTGAGGTACATCCCAAGGAGTACCAAAAAGGTTGATTCATGAAAGTAGCATTGAATTTTCCCGATACCTATTGAAAGTCTAAGAAGGAGGCTGATTCAAGGATGGTAGAAATAGATGCTTGATACTAAGTGACAGCCTCTATGTATAAAATCCTCTAACAAGGTCGCACTTAATAGTGTGTTTGTAACCTTTAACACGGTTGGCTCCAAACATGGCTCACTTTAGAAGAGTGAAAATTTGGGGTACCGGTCCCAGTGGTTTTTCCCTTAACAGGGTTTCCACATTACAAATTCATGTGTTATGTGTGAATGATTCATTTATTTATTGTTTTGTATATGACATAGTTAACACTGGGTTGATCGGTATACTCTGCTTATTTAATGAGTTTCGGTAAATAGTTATACTGCTTATTGGTAATCAAGGAGAGTAAGAACTAACAAGGAAATCCAATAGAAAGGTATTCATTATAAGTACTTCATGGCATGCATCTTGTAGGGACTTAATAATCTGAGGTTTATTTTTTTGGTGGTTAATGTTTGAAGGATAAATTTTTGAGGTCACTGATTCACCCCCCCCCTCTCAGTTATTAATAACAATTACTATTAGAGCTTGTGTGCTTAGAAAGGAAGGTTTCAAGTCCTAAGTCAAGATCACAAGATGAATAGATGAGATATGCCCAAGTTGAACAAAGACAACTTTGCTTCATGGCAAAGTAGGATAAGACTCCACTTATCAAGTATTGGTAATGATGTTACTCAATTCCTAGATACTGAATATGTGTTTCCTACAAGAGTATTTATAGTAGATCAATTGAGAGAGAAGCATGAACACAACTGCATGGTTATAGAGCTTTCTTCCTCACTCTCTGATGTTGAATTTGAAGATGTCAAGGATTGCAAAACTGCAAAGAAGATGTGGGACAAACTGAAGCTTGTACATGGAGGTGATACAAATGTTCTGAGAGCCAAGGCAGAAAGCCTTAGAGGAAAATTTGATGATCTCATAATGAAAGAAGGAGAAAATATCACACAGTACAACACAAGAATAAAAGTAGTCAATTCTATATGAGGAGTTGGAGGTGTACTAGAAAAAGAGATAGTGGTAAGTAAAATCTTAAGAACCTTACTACCTGTATATGTTATTAGAGTTTATGCCATTCAAGAAATGAGAGCAGTAGAAAAAAATACAGTTACTCTTGATAGTTTAATTGGTAGACTGATTTCATTTGAGATGAATAACTTTGATAATAGTGTCTCACCAAACTTAGAGTCTGCATTTAAGTCTTCTATGAGAATAAGCAAATCAAGTCAAAGACACACATCTAGAAGAGATAGTGAAAGTGAAAGTGAAGAAGAAGATCTAGATGAAATAGAAGCACTCATG